>JANAVB010039020.1:969479-984479 GCA_029216955.1 Iris pallida | reverse complement strand
GGGTTTTCATTTAATCTAGCATGATCATCACATATGCAAACTAAAGGTACTAAGAAAGCAATCATCAATCAATGGACGGAAAGAACAGGTAAAAAGAAGAGCAAGGCCCTACCTCCTAGTCTAATGCCTGCAGGATCCTCAACTGTCATCGCAAAAGCCCTGTCCTGGCGGGGTATATCCCGCTGCTGGTGGGGGGCATGATGCGGTGCCATAGGTGGCCTACCCTGTGCTTCCTGAGCTGCACGACGATGGTTCGAAGGACAATCCCTCGCCTGATGTCCCTCGGTGCCACAGTATAGGCACACACCCAAACGTCTCCTACAAACCTCCCAGAGATGTCCGGACCTCTTGCAGTAGTAGCCAGTAGGTGCTGGCGTCGGTCCCTGCTGTGCTGCCAGGGCACCTGTTGAACTGGTGCCCTAATTGGAGCAGGAATCTGCTGCGGGCGTTGCGGAATAGAATGATGCTGGAGTTGAGGACGCTTAGCAGCCCCCGCGCTGTAGTAGTCCCCGAAAACAGATCACGGTCCCTCTTGGGCTTCAGGCCCCACTCCCGCTCTACCTTGCGGGCCTCGCATAGATCGGTATAAGTCTCATAAAAGGAGGAAATGAGGATATTGATATCCCAGATCAGCCCCTCTCTGAAATGGCTCGCCCTGATCTAGGGTCACGAACCATGTATCCGCGTATCGGCTCAGACGGCTGAACTCCGCGGCGTACTCCTACACGGATAAATGCCCTGCTGTAGATCTTGGAACTGCCGCACCAGGTCGATCTTGTCCGTGGGGGAAAAGAACTTCTCCTTGAAGAGAAGCTTGAACTCGCCCAAGTATGGCCCTCTCCA
Organism: Iris pallida; assembly: GCA_029216955.1. Taxonomy (NCBI): domain Eukaryota; kingdom Viridiplantae; phylum Streptophyta; class Magnoliopsida; order Asparagales; family Iridaceae; genus Iris; species Iris pallida. The sequence continues at coordinate 983,636 of JANAVB010039020.1, read as the reverse complement.
GCTAGGGCTGGCATTTCTGAACCAGGTGCGTACAATGTCTAGCAACTGCAAACCTACCGCCTCGACCTTCAGGTCGTCTGCGAGGCTGGAGGCCCTCATCTGCCGTTCGATATCCTCGAGCCAATCATCGGCATAGACCACACCCTCGGTCCCGCTAAAGTCACGGGGCCCGAGCTTCTTGAAGTCATGGATATCTCGTACTCGGACGCGTCCCATGATGCGGAGCCCTCTGCTCCACGGCTGCAAGGGCCAACTGATGGGCATCCTCCATGCCCATGACCAGGTGTCTGTCTGCCTCTGCTGAGCTCGGCCTGGGCTCTCTGAGTCTCCAGCATCTGCTGGAGGAAAGTAAGCATCTGCCCCATATCTGCAGGCAGAGGAGGTAGAGGTGGAAGTATGTCTGCAACTGGCAGAGGAATCCGCTGTACAGGAGGAGGAAGAGCGCCCGTATCAACCACTGGTACTGCGGCCGAAAAAGTCATAGCAACCCCAGGGTCAGCCTCGTAACTGGCGGAGGAGCGCCCCCAAGAGAGGCGACCGACACCCCGACTGCATCAGGGGTGTCTGGATCAGGTCCGCGATCATAGCAGACCTCTCGCATCCGCGGACTCAGGATGCTGGGACCTGGTTGCACCATCCTGAAGATAGAATAAAGGAAGGAAATCAATATGTTACATGAAATTATATCAAGGAGGACAATTAGAATGCAAAAATCAATATCAAAAAGGACAGTTAAAAGATCAGCAAGTGGAAGTTTTCCTATTTGTGATTGAGTAACTTAACCTATAGCCTATCCTAGATACGTACCGCAGGCTCGTAATAGCACTCTAACTCGAGCGCCACTACGACATCGCACTAATTGTGACTTCAGGACCTGCGTGGGCCACCACTAAAACGTGTCACGACCCGCCACCGCTATAAGGATACGTGTACGTAACAACGCCCAGCCCTCACCGTAAAAATGGTATGGAACGCTGTAGGTTTTCTACTCTAACAACAGTTTATATATATATCAAAACCTATCGAGAATATGGTCAACTTCGAATGGAGGACAAGCAAAGATAATATACGAGTGCTCAATCACAACTCTAAGATGATAAAGTAAAGACTGAAAGATAAAGAAAATATGACAATGAAATATAACCTGCCAAGTCCAAACACAAATAATATACACGTCCAAGTCCAAGTCTCTAATACAAGCCAAAATGTAACAGTCAAAGTAACTGGAGACAAGGTCCAGTACAAAATGTCTATTCTAACTAAACTAAGCTAGAGGCTCGTCGGGCGGAGCTAAGTCCTGCTGAACCAAGGTCTCCAAGTCTAGGACGACTACGTCATGAGGACCGTAGTAGGTAGGATAATCCTCCTCGCCATAATCTGTAAAATTTTATCAACATATCCAGTCAGGATAGAACAAGCACAAATCTCAAATAACAGTTCTAGTTAGATGATATTGAAAAGTAGCAGTAAATAGAGAGAATATACGAGGTAAATAATATGTACATGAATCATGGCAAGGCATGTCAAGACTGTAACTGAATGTAGGAACAAGAAAATAGTATATATCATATACAAAAATCTGGAACTATATCTATGTGAGTTTAGTATTAGTTTCAACATGTGATCAGCTTAGAACTTGATACAATATTTAGCCTGGCTAATCATACGTGAGTGTATGATTAACACTATACAATGATGATACAATATATACTGGGGGTATGATCAATATCTACGCTAACTGTCACGCCCCAGAACCAGAATACTGGAGAGCGGGGACAGACATAGCCAGCTACGTATTGAAATAGAATACATCTCAACTATACGGTCACGGCTGTCTAGATATGAGGGTTTACTACAAGCCAACAGTCTTCTTAAGGTCAAGCCTACTGTCTCAATCTCAAGCAAATAATATAATTACAAGATGTTTGACCACCAAATATACAATAAAAGGCGTCCCAAATATTACATATTCAGCTGATCATGAAGCTAGTCGTTACGAAATGTTAGGACTAGCAAGAGTTTAGTCATACATGATCAACCCTAGGATTTGTTAATCATGTTTACAGCCCGTAGGCAGACAGTAAGTAAAAGTGCATCGAGCTAACAGGTGCTCGTCGGCTAAACGCCTCAAAAGAACAATTTTACAATAAAGTGGGCAAAACAAAAAGAAAAACCCACTCTTGGCCCGGGTTCCGTCTAGTTGTCACCATTGGGCTGGAAGCTTGGTAGATCCTCGGGAGCTGCTCCGAAATCTGGCCACACAAAACCAGCTGGGTCAACCCCAGATAGAGCAAGTGCCACAAGGGGGCCACGAAATAAGAACAAAAGCCAGCAATCAGCACAAGAAAATCTAATATTAAAACTAAAATTTACGAAAACATGTCAGGATGATATACGACGAGATAACCATGGAACTATTCGATAGCCAGGTTATAACCCGGTAAACCAAACAAGGACCGGGGTTGTAACCCTTCATCTGAACAGAGCTTGGTTTCCCACCATTTATCGGCAAGATAATTAATGTAAGAAATCAAAACAGAAAGCAATCTGGTACTGGATCAAGACATGGCTAAACTGGTTATACCTCATTCAATCAATCACGGCCAAGCAGATACTACGGCTTACTACTTTAACTAACTAGGGTTATCACAGGCCTAATTACTAACAAGATGCAATGAGATTGTTCCACAGCCACAAGCCCTGCAGACCATCCAGGCTACCCAGGACGAAAGATTAGGGTTGAATTCAGGTGGGTACATCGCCCAGGAGACAAATGTACCCTTAGGTGACTTAGAGGGTGCAACACTCGACGGTGCGCTGGAAATGTGCCCTACTCGACGGCAGGCTACAGATCCCAAGAGCGCCCAGGTAACAGGATTGCCTGTAGCTGTGTCATCTCTTCATGACTACTGTGTTATTCTAGTTATTAACCTTAATCCATTTTAGTAGGGGCTCCTGACCGTGGTACTCAGGAAGTCCCATCCTAGACATGATGCAAGACAGGACAAGTGGATTAACAAGCAAGCAAGAAAGAACCACCCACGGTGTCAAGACAGGTCAAGTTAAGTTATCAAGTCATGTCAAGTCAGGAGTGCGCCGCCACGGGCCACTATCAAGTCATGTTGGTCATGTCAGGAGTGCACCACTACGGGTCACTATCGTGTTATACTAGTTCCTTGTCATACCAAGCCATGTACAATAGTCATTCCAACATATTAAGTAAAATCAAGTTCATGACAAAAGGCGTAAGGATATAAAATGGGCATAAAATATCTAATAAAATATCAAAAGACAGGGTTATAAAAGAGCCAAGCTTAAAGAAATAAAACTAAAACTCCAAGGGTCAATAGGTTAAGCAAGGGGTCAGGGGAGCAGCGTACAAAAGTCACGCATGCTCAAGGGGAGCAGCTGCTTGAAAAGTCACGCAAGCTCAAGGGAGCAGCAGCGTGAAAAGTCACGCAAGCTCAAGGGAACAGCTGCGTGAAAAGTCACGCACGCTCAGGGGCAGCGTACATGAAAAGTCACGCACACAGGAGAGGTGCATGTGCGAAAGTCACGCACGCAGGGGGCTGCGTGGGCGAAAAGTCACGCACGCTAGGCTCGCTTAAGTCTGCGTACCAAGGCACACTCAAGGCAGCGTACGTGAAAAATTCACGCAGGCTCACTCAAGCAGCGTACGTTAGAAATTCACGCACGCTCAAGGGAGCAGCTACGTGAAAAGTCACGCACGCTGAAGGGGGCAGCTGCGTGAAAAGTCACGCAGGCTGAAGGGGACACGCTTCCAACAGGAAGCGTACTCAAGTCTGCGTACGCAGCGCTAAAGAGCACGCGTAGCTCAGTGTGCGTGAGCTAAGAAGCTCTGCACACTGCTCACTGTCTTCTCCAAACAGCAAGAACACCATGGCAGAACCCAAAACTTCAAAACAACATAACTTGGTCATCCGAACTCCAAATCCGGATTTCCAAAGTTCCAACTGGAGTGAAACTGAAAGATCTTCCACATGGAAACATCAAAACTCATAGAAAACCAACATAAATAGCTCAAACCATGCAAAATCCGAAAATAGGAAAAGCTTAGATCTATGATAATGGGGGCTCCAAATCATAAAAACTCAAGTTCTAATGTTGATCTCCATGCCCTAAACTAGCAAATGGACAAGAAAAGAGGGTCCTCATGTAGTGGCAAGATGCACTTGCCTAGGGGTTGGGGAGTTGTGTGGAGGAAGAAGAAGAAGAAGAAGAAGGGAATTAATGGTGGTGGTAATGAAGAGAGAGAGTGGTAGGTGGGGATATAAAGAGGGGAGTTGTGGTGGGGATGAGGGTGGAGCTTAGGGCTATGGTGTTCCAACACATAAACCAAACCAAAACCGATTCCAAACCAATTAAAATCGGGCCAAGCCCAAAACCCAAAATACGAGAAATACCGAAATTCCACAAGCTGAGAAAAATAAAATACATGCCAAAATCCAGATACGAGTATAAATACGAAATACGAGAAATACGAGAAATGAGGGTGACAACTCTACCCACCTTAAAAGAATTCCGTCCTCGAAATTTAATCAAGGTGCTAGAGATTGCCACGACAAGCTATACTAAGCACAGGCAAGCTACACTAAGCAGTTCAATCATACAATCATACAATGCAAGCAAGAAAAGGAAAACATAAGGCATAAGAAAGACATTATATCTCACGAGTCAAACAGGTAGGGATATCACGATCGGATGTCGTCCTCACGCTCCCACGTTGACTCACCTAGAGAGTGATGACCCCAAGCAACACGGACTAATTTAATAGTCTTGTTCTTGAGTATCTTTTCCTTCCGATCCAAAATAGACATGGGCCTCTCCTCATACGAAAGGTTGGTTCCAACAACCAATTCCGAATGATCTAGGATGTGGCTCGGGTCCGGGATATACCATCGTAATTGGGACACATAGAATACATTATGTACCTCATTTAGCGACGGCGGAAGAGCGAGACGATAGGATACATCTCCTACTCGCTCTAGAATATCGAACGGCCCTATATACCTAGGACTAAGCTTTCCCCGCACGCCAAAGCGAATGACGCCGCGGTTAGGCAAGATCCTAAGGAATACATGGTCGCCGACAGCAAATTCTAAGGGACGCCGATGAGCATCGGCCCAATGGCGCTGGCGGTCCTGGGCAACTCGGAGGTGATCTCTGACCTTCCTGACCACTTCAATCGTCTGAAAAATCAACTCGGGTCCGAGCATCTGCCTCTCTCCGATATCGTCCCATGCTAGCGGGAATCTGCACTTCCTGCCATAGAGAGCCTCGAAGGGTGCCATCTGGATACTGGCCTGATAACTGTTGTTGTACGAGAATTCCACCAGGTGCAGATGATTCTCCCATGAACCACCGAAGTCAAGGGTACAGGATCTCAACATATCTTCAAGAGTCTGGATTGTGCGCACTGATTGTCCATCCGTCTGCGGGTGATAAGCTGAGCTGAACTGAAGACGAGTCCCCAAACTCTTCTGCAAGCTGCGCCAAAAGTGTGATGTGAATCTTGAATCCCTATCGAGGTGATGCTGACTGGCACACCGTGAAGCCTGACGTTCTGCCTGAGATACATCTCTGCTAGCTGTGCCGTCGACTGTCCAACTCTGAATGGGAGAAAGTGTGCTACCTTCGTGAGACGGTCAACTATAACCCAAATAGCATCTCTGCCGGCCGGAGATCTGGGCAATCCGGTCACAAAATCCATGGTTATATGTTCCCATTTCCATTCTGGGATCGGTAAGGGTTGAAGAAGTCCAGCGGGCCTCTGATGTTCAGCTTTAACCTGTTGGCAAACCAAACACCGAGAGACAAACCGGGCTATCTCCCTCTTCATGCCATTCCACCAAAAATGCTGACGAATATCACGGTACATCTTCGTACCACCCGGATGAATAGAATACTGTGAACTGTGGGCTTCTGCCATGACTTTCTGTCTGATATCTCCACTGGGTACACAAAGACGAGTGCCGTGCCGAAGGGTACCGTCTTTATGGATACATAACTCTGGCCTTCTTTCTGCTTCACACTCTGCTCTGAGTCGCTGGATCTTAGAATCTGTTGACTGCGCCATCCGGATCCTCTCAACTATGCTGGACTGAACCTGTAGACTGGCCATCAATGCCACACTGGTAAGAAGAACTACTTCAATTCCCATCTTCTGAAGATCTGCCAATAATTCTGGTTGCGCCGTCAGGAGATAAACTCCGGCTCTTCTGCTCAATGCATCTGCTACAACGTTGGCCTTCCCGGGATGATACTGTAAATCCATATCATAATCCACCAATAGTTCGAGCCATCTTCTCTGCCGCATATTAAGGTCCTTCTGGGTGAAAACATACTTCAGGCTCTTATGATCAGTAAAGATCTCCACTCTATCTCCGTACAAGTAGTGTCTCCACAACTTCAAAGCAAACACTACCGCCGCCAATTCCAAGTCGTGGGTCGGGTAATTCTTCTCATGATCACGAAGTTGACGTGACGCATAAGATATTACCTTCCCATGTTGCATCAAGACACACCCCAATCCTCTGCCTGAAGCGTCGCAATAAACTGTGAATCCTCCGGTCCCATCTGGAAGGGTAAGAATGAGAGCCGTTATCAAACCTCGCTTCAACTTCTCAAAGATTCCTGACACTCTGCTATCCAAACAAATGGCACATCCTTGCGGGTCAACTGGGTCATCGGTGCTGAAATCCTTGCAAAATCTGAAACGAACCGCCGGTAGTAGCCGGCCAATCCAAGGAAACTGCGAACCTCTGCCACTGAGCTGGGTACCGGCCATGACTCGATAGCCATAATCTTCTGGGGATCTACTTCCACTCCTCCTCGGGTAATGATGTGACCCAAGTACGAAATGCGATCGAGCCAGAACTCGCATTTACTGAACTTGGCGTACAACTGATGCTTCCTAAGCGTCTGAAGGACGACTCTGAGATGCTGCTCATGCTCTGCTTCACTCTTACTGTAGACCAGGATGTCATCTAGGAACACGATCACAAATTGATCCAAGTAAGGCATGAAAATGCGATTCATGAGGTCCATGAATACGGCCGGCGCATTGGTTGCTCCAAAGGGCATAACAAGGAACTCCCAATGTCCATACCTCGATCTGAATGCTGTCTTCGGGATGTCCTGCTCTCTGACTCTGATCTGGTGGTATCCTGACCGCAAGTCGATCTTCGAAAATACTGAAGCCCCTCTGAGCTGATCAAACAAGTCATCTATCCTCGGAAGAGGGTATCTATTCTTGATTGTCACCGAATTCAAGGTACGATAATCAACACATAGCCTGGACGTACCATCCTTCTTTTTCAGAAGAAGCATCGGGGCTCCCCAAGGCGATCCACTTGCACGAATGAATCCCTTGGTCCTCAGTTCTTCAATCATCTTGTACAAAATCTCCAACTCTGAAGGCGCCATCCTGTAGACTCGCTCTGACACTGGTGCTGTCCCAAAAATCAAGTCTATAGTGAACTCAATCTCCCGCTCTGGCGGCATCCCTGGAAGCTCCTCTGGAAAGACATCTGGAAACTCTTCAACTATCCGGGGTAACTGCACTGCTGCTACTGCCATCCACAATGCTGGGAAAGATGGCTCTACTGCGCCTCTGGAAAACGAAAACTCTGGCTCGCCGGGGATACTAAAGACAACTCTGCCAACATGGCAGTCTATCCTAGCTTACTGGTTCCTCAACCAATCCATGCCTAGAACTACATCATAGTCTGCCATAGGAAACTCTATGAATCTAGCGGAGAACTCCCTACCGCTAACTACGATCCGACACGAGGAAAACACTCGATCTACTCCCACAAGACCATTACCAGTAAGTATATTGAGCCTCACTGATAATGACTCGGGCTCCAATCCTATCCGTGTCGCGAATCGTACAGACATGAATGAATGCGATGCACCAGAATCAAACAATACCAAAGCTGAAAAGGAGTTGACGAGAATAGTACCTGCCACTACCTCACCTGGTGCAACTTCTTCTTCCATAGCCATCATCATGGCCTGACCTTGTCCTCTGGCTGCTGGTCCCCTCTGCTGGAAACCTCTCTGCCTATTTTGGGTCTGAGCTTGGGCTTGTGCATACTGCTGGGGGTGCTGTTGCTGGAATGCCTGAGACTGAGGCGGCAAGGGCCTCGAAGACTGATACTGCTGCTGCTGAACTGGTACTGGGGCCGGTCCTCTCACCGAAGAGCTAGAAGGGTTGGATGCTGATGAACCACCCCTGTTCGGGCAAGCTCCAATTCTATGATCTGCTGCTCCACAAGCCAGGCACAATCCTTGTGCCCTGTGACAATCTGCCACTACATGGCCTGGCTTCCCGTAATGAGAACATCCCATCGCGAAAGTCTGCTTCTGCTTCTGCTGCTGCGGGTACGTCGGGGTCGAATGCTGAACCGACGTTACTGAGGCCGCCCGCCTCGGAGTTCCAATGGTCAATCCTCTAGCTGCCGGGGCTGGAGCTGATGACTGGTGCATCTGGCTGTGGGACCGCTTCCTGCTTTCGGTCCTATCCATGATCCTCTGGGAGGTGTACTCATGCCTCCTAGCTGCTCTCAAGACTGCATCGAACGTCTGGTGCTCGAACTGCTCAACCGCCAACAAGATCTCCAAATGTAGTCCCTGCTGGAACCGCTGGACCCTATCAAACTCGGTCGCCACCAAGGTGGGGGCAAACCTACTCAGCCTAGAAAACTCCGATGCATAACTGTCGACTGATCTGCCTCCTTGCTTTAAGTTGGTAAATCTGGTCTGCAAGTCGTACCGAGCCACAGCATCAAAGTACTTCGTCTGGAATCTCTCTCTAAATACTGCCCAAGCAATGGGTGCTACTAATCCCATGGCTTGTGCCGCCCACCAACTGCGAGCTAGGTCCAACAACTGCAGGCGTACCACCGCCACCTTCTCATTCTCGGGTGTCCTAGCTGCTTCCAAAATCACCTCGGTATTCTGAAGCCATGCATCCGCGGTAATCGCATCCTCGGTGCCGTCGAAGAAAGGAGGGTTCAATCGCTTGAAGCTGTTTGCCGCCCGGTTCCCTGGATGTCCGCCTTGGGTCAAAGCATCTTGAACTGTCTGGTGCAGGGCGTCGCTTCGACGATCCTGAGAAGCTATCAAGGTTCTGATGAGGCCTACTAAGGTACCATCATCTGGTTCTGCGGGCTGGACGGGCCGAATTGGTGACTCTCCTTCAGTAGGTATCACTCTGGAGGCGACTCCGGAATGCTGGGCTTGATCCCCAGGTTGCTGCTGGTCCACGGGAGGTGCTCTTTCTTGCTGATCGACAGGGTCAGGTACAGTGCCGCTGAGGAAAACGACATAGGAAAACAATAAGGAAGGACCAGGACAGATCAACGATACAAGCATGTAATCAGGACAAGAATTTCAGGGATTTGAAAACACGGGCGGAGATCAAGGACGAATACTGATTGAGACATCTATTCGGTAAACCCTCACATTTCTTGATTAACAAGGCCTGCATGGGCCACCACTTAAACCATGTCACGCCCCAGAACCAGAATACTGGAGAGCGGGGGCAGACATAGCCAGCTACGTATATTGAAATAGAATACATCTCAACTATACGGTCACGGCTGTCTAGATATGAGGGTTTACTACAAGCCAACAGTCTTCTTAAGGTCAAGCCTACTGTCTCAATCTCAAGCAAATAATATAATTATAAGATGTTTGACCACCAAATATACAATAAAAGGCGTCCCAAATATTACATATTCAGCTGATCATGAAGCTAGTCGTTACGAAATGTTAGGACTAGCAAGAGTTTAGTCATACATGATCAACCCTAGGATTTGTTAATCATGTTTACAGCCCGTAGGCAGACAGTAAGTAAAAGTGCATCGAGCTAACAGGTGCTCATCGGCTAAACGCCTCAAAAGAACAATTTTACAATAAAGTGGGCAAAACAAAAAGGAAAACCCACTCTTGGCCCGGGTTCCGTCTAGTTGTCACCATTGGGCTGGAAGCTTGGTAGATCCTCGGAAGCTGCTCCGAAATCTGGCCACACAAAACTAGCTGGGTCAACCCCAGAAAGAGCAAGTACCACAAGGGGGCCACGAAATAAGAACAAAAGCCAGCAATCAGTACAAGAAAATCTAATATTAAAACTAAAATTTACGAAAACATGTCAGGATGATATACGACGAAATAACCATGGAACTATTCCGATAGCCAGGTTACAACCCGTAAACCAAACAAGGACCGGGGTTGTAACCCTTCATCTGAACAGAGCTTGGTTTCCCACCATTTATCGGCAAGATAATTAATGTAAGAAATTAAAACAGAAAGCAATCTGGTACTGGATCAAGACATGGCTAAACTGATTATACCTCATTCAATCAATCACGGCCAAGCAGATACTACGGCTTACTACTTTAACTAACTAGGGTTATCACAGGTCTAATTACTAACAAGATGCAATGAGATTATTCCACAGCCACAAGCCCTGCAGACCATCCAGGCTACCCAGGACGAAAGATTAGGGTTGAATTCAGGTGGGTACATCACCCAGGAGACAAATGTACCCTTAGGTGACTTAGAGGGTGCAACACTCGACGGTGCGCTGGAAATGTGCCCTACTCGACGGCAGGCTACAGATCCCAAGAGCGCCCAGGTAACGGGATTGCCTGTAGCTGTGTCATCTCTTCATGACTACTGTGTTATTCTAGTTATTAACCTTAATCTATTTTAGTAGGGGCTCCTGACCGTGGTACTCAGGAGTCCCATCCTAGATATGATGTAAGACAGGACAAGTGGATTAACAAGCAAGCAAGAAAGAACCACCCACGGTGTCAAGACAGGTCAAGTTAAGTTATCAAGTCATGTCAAGTCAGGAGTGCGCCGCCACGGGCCACTATCAAGTCATATTGGTCATATCAGGAGTGCACCACTACGGGTCACTGTCGTGTTATACAAGTTCCTTGTCATACCAAGCCATGTACAATAGTCATTCCAACATATTAAGTAAAATCAAGTTCATGACAAAAGGCGTAAGGATATAAAATGGGCATGAAATATCTAATAAAATATCAAAAGACAGGGTTATAAAAGAGCCAAGCTTAAAGAAATAAAACTAAAACTCCAAGGGTCAATAGGTTAAGCAAGGGGTCAGGGGAGCAGCGTACAAAAGTCACGCATGCTCAAGGGGAGCAGCTGCGTGAAAAGTCACGCAAGCTCAAGGGAGCAGCAGCGTGAAAAGTCACGCAAGCTCAAGGGAACAGCTGCGTGAAAAGTCACGCACGCTCAGGGGTAGCGTACATGAAAAGTCACGCACGCAGGAGAGCTGCGTGTGCAAAAGTCACGCACGCAGGGGGCTGCGTGGGCGAAAAGTCACGCACGCTAGGCTCGCTCAAGTCTGCGTACCAAGGCACACTCAAGGCAGCGTACGTGAAAAATTCATGCAGGCTCACTCAAGCAGCATACGTTAGAAATTCATGCACGCTCAAGGGAGCAGCTACGTGAATAGTCACGCACGCTGAAGGGGACAGCTGCGTGAAAAGTCACGCAGGCTGAAGGGGACACGCTTCCAACAGGAAGCGTACTCAAGTCTGCGTATGCAGCGCTAAAGAGCGCGCGTAGCTCAGTGTGCGTGAGCTAAGAAGCTCTGCACACTGCTCACTGTCTTCTCCAAACAGCAAGAACACCATGGCAGAACCAAAAACTTCAAAACAACATAACTTGGTCATCCGAACTCCAAATCCGGATTTCCAAAGTTCCAACTGGAGTGAAACTGAAAGATCTTCCACATGGAAACATCAAACTCATAGAAAACCAACATAAATAGCTCAAACCATACAAAATCTGAAGATAGGAAAAGCTTAGATCTATGATAATGGGGGCTCCAAATCATAAAAACTCAAGTTCTAATGTTGATCTCCATGCCCTAAACTAGCAAATGGACAAAGAAAAGAGGGTCCTCATGTAGTGGCAAGATGCACTTGCCTAGGGGTTGGGGAGTTGTGTGGAGGAAGAAGAAGAAGAAGAAGAAGGGAATTAATGGTGGTGGTAATGAAGAGAGAGAGTGGTAGGTAGGGATATAAAGAAGGGAGTTGTGGTGGGGATGAGGGTGGAGCTTAGGGCTATGGTGTTCCAACACATAAACCAAACCAACCGATTCCAAACCAATTAAAATCGGGCCAAGCCCAAAAAAAAATACGAGAAATACCAAAATTTCACAAGCTGAAAAAAATAAAATGCATGCCAAAATCCAGATACGAGTAAAATATGAAATACAGAAAATAGAGAAAATGAGGGTGACACTAACACCCCCATCCCTGACTAATATAGTGGATCCAGTCATGACACGTCATGATACGTATTCTCTGAGGAGGTCGCGAGCCTACGCAATAATCGTATCTATACAATGAACAATAAACAATGAAGACTTGTCCAGTGTATACCATATATAGAGGAATAACATCTTATGACGGGATCCAGACAATACCAATCGTGTGTACCATGTGTCAGAAGAACAAGAATATCTATACTAAATACTAGAAAACAAAGACGATATCATAAAACAGAAATATTATCAGAGAATGTACTTGCCTGTGATGTGATGGATAAGTCGACTGAGTCCAAGAACAGTGCTCGAGGACCTATAGATGGAATACTGTATCAATATAATATTTTGGAAGTGAAATTAAGTCATACTGAGTCAAACTAGGTCAAGACACGCAAAAACTAAGAATCTAGGTCAAACAAGGTCAAACTAGATTATACAGGGTCAATCTAAGTCATATTAGGCCTAACTAAGTCATACTAGGTCAATGCAAGTCAAACGGAATTAATCTAGGTGATTTAAGTCAACAGTTGACTTACAGTTGACTTTTGGAAACTGGTCAACTCGAGGTCAACCCTAGGTCAATCCTAGGTCAATGGTGACTAACAGTTGACTTTTGGTCAACCGTTCAAGTCTAATAAATTTGGGACTAAATTGGATAAAGTGTTGACCTATAGTGACTTCGGTTCTAAAAAAGTCAATCGTGGTCAACAAAGGTCAAGACTAGGTCTAGACGACTTTCTAATCATTACCCAACCCTTACAACCCATATCCAAGTCTATCTTGGACTCCTAAACACGTATCTTGGCCGTAGGCCAATATCCTAATTTACCCTTTTCTAAGGTAAATTTCTAGCCTAGGTGAATACTAAGTTAGCTACTACGCTTGGTATTTCGACGTGCTCCCTAGGGTAGTAGGATACTAGCCTGTACATATGTTACCTACCAAGATACCTAGGTAGAGTGGACGTCTAGTCCATCTTACGACCCATTCCGATATTGAATATCTAAGATACGAAATGGTACGGTACGATACCGTCGCCCTACAATTCCGATTTCAACTCGGGAGCCTACCGCAAAATCTAATTCACGTATTCTAGGTCTCCTCCAAGTTTTATCTCATTCCGACATCGGGGCTCAATTTCACCCTCTAACCGATCTCCTCTAAATTCTATTTCTTACTTTTCCTTCCTATTCCTTTTCTTCTAATTCCTCCTCTTCAAATTTTCCTTCTCTAATTCCTATTCTCTTTCCTATTTTCTAATTTTTCTCATTCTTCTTCTTAACTTTTCCTCTCATTCTTCCTATTCTAAATCTCATTCTCCTTCTAATCAAATTCTCTTCCTATTCTTCTTCTAATCTTCTTCTTGAACTTCTTAGTCTTATTCCTCCTCTAATATCTATATATTATATATATATATATATATATATATATATATATATATATATATATATATATATATATATATATATATGGGGGGGGTGGTTTATAGGGGCTAATTGGGGGTTTATAGGAGCTAGGGGGGGGGACTGCTACTGCAGCTGCTGCCACTACTTTGTTGCTGCTGCAGCTGCTGCTAGCTGCTGCCACTGCTGCATACTGCTACTGCAGCTGCTGTATACTGCTGCTGCAGCTGCTCTTCTTCTTCTTCTTCTTCTATATAATATATATATAATAATAATATATTATATATATATATATATATACATGGGGGTTTATAGGGGCTAATTGGGGGGTTTATAGGAGCTAGAGGGGGGGGGGGACTGCTAACTGCAGCTGCTGCCACTGCTTTTGTGCTGCTGCAGCTGCTGCTAGCTGCTTGCCAC
>JANAVB010039020.1:823113-956232 GCA_029216955.1 Iris pallida | reverse complement strand
GTTGGTGGTTGAAAAGCTCAAAGGTCATCTTCCAAGCAATTGTACCAACACAAGCGTGGCCACTAGAGCCACTTTGGTAACATGCTAAGCGATTCTCTTAAATTGTTTTATTTATATAATCTAACATTTCACTTGATGTCTTGCTACTCGCTCACATTGATATCATTTAGTTGTCTTTTATATAAATCAATGTGAGATATAATACTAGCATGCTTAGTTAATTTTCTATTAATTCGTTTATCTAGCATGACTAGTTACTCGGCTTAAATGATTAGTTCACACTATGTAGTTTTATCACTCATTTTCTATTAGTGTGACAATTTATATATGCATGCTCGTTATTCTTAATCTTTTATAAATCATGCATATCACTTTAGTCCATAGGAGCTTGGTTTTGGTTTGAATAATATGATTTTAACTCTCCGTCTTTAAAGTTTTTGAGATAGTTACTTTTTGTCGATTGTATTTAATGTCATTTTTCTTAATCGGTATTTGTGAAATATATGTTTAGCACAAGTCTTATCACTTGACAAGTATTTACTTATACTTTCACTTTAAACCTTGTGCTCACATAATATATTCATTATTGATTCTCATATTTTATTTTGATTAAACCTCTATGAATCAATTATGACTTTGCTGATAAAGCTTATTTATATGTGTTTTGAATTTGTGATAGTTTTTCAAACATTTGTTAAGGATACATGACTATATTCATTAAATTTCTATCTCTATGTAGATCACGTATTTTTTATGTTGATATTTTTTTGTATAAATATCTTTATGTGGGCATATGAGTTAAGCTAAAGTTTTATATTGACTTGAAGAGTACTTTAATATACTTGTTACCTTCATACTTGTGCTTATCTTATACCTTAGCTATTGATTCCTTTGACCAAATTTGTTCTTCTTGAATCAATTAGCTTCTTCCTTAAAGTCTTCTTTTGATGATATCTTCTTGACTTTTTGGTTGGCATTATGGATACTGTTCTTAATTGATTTTGATCTTTTCATGTATGCTATTCGTGATATATATATAGTTATATATATATATATATATATATATATATATATATATATATATATATATATATATATATATATATATATATATAAGTCCTATCTTTTGATATTTATTTGTTTTATATCTTTAAGTTGGGATGATGAGAAAATATTTGTTTATGTCTTGCACTTGACTATTTATGGAAGTTCTTTTAAGAATCACATGGTTTGTGCTTTGTCTTTTTATATTTACCTTCGTTTTTAGTGCACATTTTCAAATCTATCTTCTATATACTCCTATTATGCACTATGAAAGCATTTTCGTAAAATATGATTCTTATTATCTTTAGCAATTTAGGTTTCTTGATCTTAATGATCTTTCTTTGCTCATTCTTGAGTTTATGATTCTTTTTGAATTATTGTTGTCCAATAATTTTTGTAGCACATGAGAATACATGTAATTGATACATCATATTTCTTATGACTTTAGCTACTATGGTTTGAGCTTTTGTGTTGAGATTTTTTCATTTCTACAGAATACACTTTTTATAATGGCTATAATATCTTGCATTCTCTAGATCGATATATTATTTTATTATCTTGGACCAATCTCAATACTTGGCAAAGAGATTTATTTTATTATGTTTTCATGAGTATCTCTTTTGGTCTATACTTGATAAGAGATTAATTCATTTATTTTTCACCTTATGATCTTATCCTTGCTTAGTAAAGAGTCTATAAATTATTTGTTCATTCAAAATGTATTGCCCTCTTTGTGAACTCTATGCTTGAGCAAGTATCTTTAGTGTTAGTGACTTAAGATTAAATGCGCACATTTATCTATTAATGACCTAACTCATTAATTTTAATTAGTTATGTAGCTTTCTTATTTATGATATATGTTAGATATATAATTTGGTTCACTTTCACTCATCTAGCTATTTTTTTTTCAATCTATATAAGATATGCTAGTTTACATAAACAAGATATATGATTCTTCTAAATGTAATTTGTATCCTATTTTAGATACATATGTTTGTTCTCTAAAACTAGTTTACAAATTCTTGATTAGATCTTGTTTCTCTTGGAGGTTTGTGATTCCTTTTTTTAAGTCTCCTTCCTTATTAGTCATTAGCATATATCTCTTAAATTTCTCTCACTTTTGAGTCATGATTTCATCGTATTATCATTTACATCTCTTCTTGATTATATTTGCAATCATTTAAATGAGAATGACCCTTTTCCATATTTTTCATTGATTTATGAGATCTTATCATAAATATGGGTTTGGTATTTTCTTTATGAGATTTGTTGGATCATGTTTAACTTGTTTATTTTTATTGATAAAAGATCATAATGGTTGAGTAGTCCTATATTATCTTATGTGATTATCAAACTAATTTATTACTCTACCTTGACTACTCATGGATTGCCACATATGGGCCTTTGCTATTTGACCTTTATGGTTTATTATTTACCATTAGTAAGGTTTGGATTTTTATCCGTTGATGGGTACATATATGGTGAAACATAGCTAGTCCATGTAAAGTAATAAATTAGTTGATTCTTTCTTAAATAGATAATCATAGACATGATGTTTGAGTTTTATTTTTATTTTATTTTTGAGCTATATTCTGTCTATCATTATGATTGTTCTTAATTGACTTTTTCTTTTTCATGATGACATTTTCTCAAAAGATAACAAACATTGATCTTCATATTTAAATATGAGATCCTTCTATATAGACTAATGTGTGCCATCTGATTATACGTGCTTAATTAGAATATTCTTTTAATTTTTTATCTTTAGCGGCTATTAATTGGATATCTCTTCTTGACTAAAGATGATTTATTCGTCTTTTGAAGATATTGTTGCCTTATATGCATTGAGCAAAGGGGAGAAATCTATAGTTGATTTACCCCTAAATCCTTTAGTATATATTTTATGCTATAACTGCTTTTGGAACTAGATGCTTATTTTGAGGGGAGTAAATTGGTTGATTCAATTCATTTATATCCTGTAATATGTCATATACCTAGTTCATCATGGACCCATATTTTCTTCTATTTCATATCCTATTGATTGAGGTCATGATATTTTTTTTGAAGGATTTATGAGAGTGTATGCAAGTGTCTTTATCATTTATCTCTCTCTTTTATATGGATTAAATAAGTCATCTTGTTAATATTAACTTTCATATCTTATCTTGATGACTATTGTGCTTTCATTATTTTGGCTTTTCTTATATGTGTAATTGATTTGGCTTTCTTATTGAGGACTTACCTAAAATTCTTGTTTATCTATATTGGTAATTCTTTGAGGGGGAGCATTCAAGTCGACTGAACTTCTCATTCTCAATTATTTTTCTCCTTTACCTTCATGTTTATCTAAAGGGTATTCATATAGCATGATAAGGTTGAGTTAGAATGCATGAACTTGGGTAAAAAACAGATTTTGCAAATACTGAGATTATTCCATGCCAATTCCTTTACCTTCATTGATTATTCTTTTATTTGTTCCACTATTTATTTGTGGACAAGTGTGACTATAAACATTTTCTTTGATCAATATTTTATTTATATATTTCAATTGGTATCAAGTTTACATATGTCAATTGTTAGCCAATGATTATATCATGTTTTTGAATATAGCTAATCAATTAAGTTTAACATAATGACATCACTAATATTCATGTAATAACTATTTTGTTACTACTTTAACTTAGCATTGTCCTTATGTTAGCATTGTCCTAATGTTAGCATTGTCCTAAATGTTCTATATCATATTGCTATGCTTGTATCATATTATTCTGTTGGTCTAACATGTTCTTATAGACATGCAGTAAGCATGATCAAGTTTTGTCAAACCAGGACATATGCAATAAAGAATTATTGATGGGCCAAAGATGGTGTTGGCGAAGTCCCCGAAAGGTATTAGATTTTCAGATCTATTTATCTTTGGACATATGCTGTCAAGGAAAAAGGCGTCTTCATGTTTGCTCAAATATCTGAAGAAAGGCGTCATCAAAGGGCTCTTGGTTTTCCTATTTTATCAATATTTTTTATATTTATTGAGTCTAGGAATACGATGTACACTGCATCGTACTGACAAATAGGCTACCCAAGAAACATTTTCAAAATACCCTTTCATTTTGAAAACAAGCCCACTTACAAAAGCCCAAACTACTTCCTAACTGTTTGACTTTTCAAAAAGCCCAAAAACCAGTTTGCAAAAACCTAACAGAACCCTAGCAGAGTTCGGTCCGAATTCGGCCAGAGTTTGGCCAGAGTTCGGTTAGTGAATGTTGCTTTTTGAACTTGCTCTTCCTGCAGTTACGGATCCCAACGAGATTTTTCATCGAGTTCTGTCCGAATTCTGCCCGAATTCTGTCAGAATTTTGCCTTTGGAAAAACTATAAATAGAGAAGATTTCGATCATTTCAACACACTCATTCACTTTCATATCTCTTCTCTATAAGCCTACTACTTCTTCCAAAGTATTCTGAGCTATTCTTTTTCAAATTTCAAGCCAGTTACAATCCTCTAGTCGATTTGCCAGTACGGTACGGTCTAGAAGTTTCTGAGTGATTGTAATCAGAGGCTTGATTGAAGTTAGACACTTCATAATTGAAGTTGGTCGAGTACTTCGGATCAAAGCTGCGTTGTAGAAGTTGCAAGAACTTCGGATAAAAACTTGTGGTGATTTTCCATAGTGGATTCAACTGGAAGCTAGAGTTCTTCCGACTGGACTAGTCCTCACAAGAGGAAAACCAGTATACATCCTTGTGTTTGCGTTTGCTCTCTACTCTCTACTTTTTATTTACATATCTGTGATATATTATCTGTGATCTTGTTACTAACATTTTTAATAGTTAATTTTGCTGCCTACTCTATTCACCCCCTCTAGAGTATTACGTTTTACAACTCGTTCCTACAATTGGTCCTACATGGTATCAGAGCGGGTTCTCTTTATATAGGGCAAGTGCTCCTTATAGAGATATTATTGCTTATACCAATTGCTCATTCAATTGGTATCCTAGCAAGGACTCTATTATTTGGCTTAACATCCTTGGAGCAGATCCTCATTATCAGAGCGGTTTATACAGGTAAAGCGAGGTAATATTGTTATATATAACTGGTTACATAAGATCACTATATCATATATGGCAAGTATGTACTTCACAATTGAAGAGAAATCCTCAAATAGACTCCCACTATTTAATGGAACAAACTATAGCTATTGGAAGACACGGATGAGCTTCTACTTGAAGTCTCTAGACTTTGACTTATGGTCAATTGTTGTCAATGGCTACAAGAAGCCTACTATCACTTCTATTCTCACATCCTCTATAATCAACAAGCCTTGTTATAGTTACACGGAGGAAGAGAAGAAGTTAGCTAGCCTTGATGCAAAAGCTATGCATATCTTTTATTGTGCTGTAGACACAAATGTATTTAATCTTATTAATACTTGCACAACATCTCATAAAATTTGGAAAGTTCTTGAAGCTACTTATGAGTGCAGGTATGAAAGCAAAGCTAGCAACTCCAGAGAGAAGGATAGTCTTCATAATGATGCAAATATGTGCATGAAGAAATTAGGATTTAAGGTACAGCATAATCCCTTATACGAAGAAGATCTTGTATGTGACAACTACAAGAAGATAGACCACATCCAAGAAGATTGTACTACTACTAGAAAGGAGAGTCACTACGAACAATCAAATGAAAGAAGATCATCATATCACAAGCACACTAGCATGAGCATATGGTGTGAAAGCGAAGCAAGCGATTCCAAAGAAGAAGAAACCTCATCAAGCTGCAAATTTATGCTCAATGTCATTATCTAACGAGGTACAAAGTAATCTTTTTCTGAAGATAGTGAATTTTCTTATGATGATTTATCTGATGCTTTCAGTGATCTGTTAGAAGAACACAAGAAAGTATTAGATAAGTATAAGCAAGCTAGAAAGGATATTCTATCCTATAAGCGTGAGAATGAAAAGCTTACTTACTTATTGAATGATGCTAGAAATTTCTCCTTCTGATAATTCTACTGAGATTTCCACACTAAAGTTTAGATTGCATGAGGCACTTGATTGCAGTGAGAAAACACTCAAGAAAATGCTAAACTTAAGGAGGAATTAGAATCAGAAAAAAGAGAAGTATTCTATTGCTTCATGTAGAATTGATGCTCTTTCTGCTAAGTATGATGAGATCTGTGCTAACTCTAAAAAGTTAGAGATTAGACTGGAAAAGCAGGTAGTACAACCTACGACTAAGTCTAACACAAGACAGTTAGCACATCATAAAGTCACACACGACAGATCATCTAGAAAGGAAGCAAGCAAAGCTAAAGCTTCATATAACCATGCTTTCTATTACAAGTATCCACGCACATCATATCACACTACTGCACATTCTCATACTGCTGCACATAGTACTAATGTTAATACTTTCTGTCATTATTGTGGTTTGAATGGACACGTTTCTAATCGTTGTCAGATTAGAAAACTAGTTGATATGAACTTGTACAAATGGGTTCCCAAAGCTAACAAATGTGGATCCAAGTATTGGATACCAAAGTCTTCACCTAATATTGCAGGTGAAGCTTCTCATATCAAATAGAACTATGGAACATGTTGGTAATTGCAAAGCTACAAAGGTCATCTTCCAAGCAATTGCACCAACATAAGTGTGGTCACTAGAACCACTTCGGTAACATACTTTCTAAATAGTTTTTACTATCTAGCATGTTCTTTTTGATGTCTTGCTAGTAGCTCTCATTTATATCTTTTAAATTGTTTATTGTTTGAATCAATGTGAGATATAATCTAGCATGACTAGCTGTTTAGCTTAAATTGTTTATTTTCTATTAGTGTGACACATTTGTCTATGTATGCTTTTAATTTTAATCTTTATTCTTGAAGCATGCATAGGAGCGTAATTTTGTTTTGGTGAATATGTTTTGACTTTTCTGTATTTAATATTTTTTAATGGTCACTTCTTACCGATTTGTCTTTAACATGTCGTATTTACTTTAATTAGTATTTTGTGAGTATGTATGTTTAGCATAAGTTTTCTATTACTTGAAAAGTATATACATAATTTTTATGTTAATCTTGTGCTTGCATAATATACTTCACTATTGATTCGTATATTTTATTTTGATTAACTTCTTATGAATCAATTATATCTTTGTCTGATAAAGTTTATTTATGCATATTTTTGATCTTGTGACATTTTTTATGCTTATTAAGGATACATGAATAATTCATTTTCATTTATATATTGCTCATGTTTCTTATATTTTTGTATAAATATCTTTATGAGGATATATGAGTTAAGTTCAAGTTCTATATTATATTATTTTAAAAAGTAGTTTCAAACTTGTGCTTATTTCATACTTTAGCTATTGATTACTTTGGACAAATTTATGTATTTCTTTTTATTAGCTTTTCCCTCAAAGCCTCTTTTAATTATGTTTTTCTTGGCTTTTTGGTAGACATTTTAGATACATGACTCTTATTGAAATATTTTTTTCAATATCTTGATCTTGATAAACCATTGTTTGGGTATTTACTTCTCTTATATTTAGGGATTCTGGATTTCAATGTTGTTCGATGATACTGCATATATTCCTTTGAATCTAAGTTCTTAAGAGTAGAAATCATTTTGGAATAAGCCAAAGGGTCCTTCTGTCATACAGGTGTAAATAGCCTGAAGCGACACGGTGCACTAGTCTTCGGACTACCGCTAGCTGGGAACCGGCCCCTACAGCTAACCCGAAGTGATCCATACTTTATAGACTAAGATTTATTAAGGTCTACTTGCAACTATCGTCTAGTTCTGGATCCAAGGTGCTGTTAAATCCTTAGGTTCCAGAATACATCAGCATATCTAGGTCCTACATTTTGATTTACAAATATTTTAGATTTTATTGTTACCCAATGATTTTGTAGCACATATGATAAATGTAATTGATACATCTTATACCGTATGCTACATGTTTTAAGATTTTTAAGTCCATAGAATATTTTTTTCATATTGCACTAATTCTTCTCAAATACTCGATTAAAGAAGAGATTTATTTTGGTACAAGCCTACAAAGGGTCTGTCTGTCACCACGACTACTGGTGAAGCGAAGCGGTACTTAAGTGTTCCCCGGTGAACCTCCGTTAGCTGGGACAGTACCCCTACAACTAACCCAAGATTGATCAACACTTTATAAACTAAAGATTTATTAAGATCTAGTTGCAATTATTATCTGATGGATTTTGAATTTTAGATTTGATGGATAATATTCTCTCTTTATATTTTCAAAAGGTAGCATATGTTGATCTATCTTGTCGATTGTGAGATTCTATAGCATAGATCAATTTATGTCATCTTTTGACTTATACGATTATTCATCATGCTAATTTGAAATATCTTTTGATTGTTTTATTTTTTAAATGTTCATTTAATGGGTATTTCTTCTTTTGTCTAAAGATGATTGTTTTTCGTATTCGTGACTACTCATTGAATATTATGGTATTGTGATTTCATCTTTAGCTTGTGTAATATCAATGATTTTGAGCATTATATTATTATCTTCTTATTCAAGTTACTTACTGTCTACAACAGTAATTCTTTGTAGGGAGAAGTCATGCATATTGAATATCTCTCTCTCAAAGTATTTCTTTTCTTTAACCTCATGGTTGTCAGGTGGACACCGTGCTAAGGCTTTAAAAGGGAAGAAATGAACTTTGATAAGAAGACCTAATATTTCTTAATTAGTTTCCTACTTCCAAAATATGTCTATGAATTTTATTTTAAAATTTTATCTATACTATTATTTTTGGATATAGACATGTAAAGGTGGAGCAGTTAATTGTTTCAAGTCAATTAGCCCCTTAACATGCCATACACTTTTCTTTGGACATTTATCTAGTTATGTTTATTTGTTCAAAGATTTATTTATGATTTATGGATTCTTTTATTGAAATTATTTTTGTGATTCGAATCGTCAGCTTTCAGTCTGAGGACTAAATGGATGCATTCGAACATTTATTAAATTTTTTTTGTAATAAATTCCACATTTTTTTTGAAAAGTCTTTTTGATTTCTTTTTGATTTATTGAATCTGTCTCGTACTCAAATTATTATTAAAGACAGCTTTCAAAAATCTTTTACTTACATGAAATGATTTGTGTTATATTTTTTTATTGAAGACATATTTTCTTCATCTTTAAGCGTTTATTTATTGGATATTTCTTTTTCCTAAAGATGATATTTGTTTTGAGTTTGGTATTTTATATGTATTTGATCAAAGGAAAGAAAAGATGCATATCTTGGATATTCCTTAGATTTTGTTTTATCTTTTTTTTTTACTTCGGAACTATATACGCATATTTTAAGGGGAGCAAATTAATTGTTTCAATTCCTTTTTGCCCTTAAATATGTGGTATACCTAGTTCATCATGGACATATTTTATATTTTGTTGAGTTGTTCATGATATTTGGATTTGTATTGGTTTTATGAGAGAATATATGATTAGTAATATTTATTTTTAATCTCATTCAAGTTTCTAAAAATTATCTTGCCAAATATATTTAATCATCCTTATTTGATTATTCCTTGAGTTTGAATTAATTTAGTTTATTGATAATTCTTTTGAGTTTAAACTGATTTGGCATTTCTTATTGAGATTTTATCTCAAAGTTCATGATTATCTATATTTGGACTGATTATACTTTGCGGGAGAGCATTCAGGTCGACTGAATTTCTCATCCTCAAGTATTTTGTCTTCATTACCTTCATGTTTATCTAATGGATATTCATATATCATGCTAAGGTAATTGAATTCAAATGCATGAACTTTGGTATAGATTTTGTATAGATTCTAGTATAGGTATTTTTGATTTCTTTTTCGATAAATGTACTCTTTATTGAATTGACACTAATTTGTATGGGCAAATTATGAATCATATTTTTGTGATCATTGTTCAAGTCTCATTATAGTTTTGATTTTTTTTATATATACTAGATCTGCGAATTTCTATTCCTCATGATTTATTTATGACCAATGATTGATTCCCACTATATTGATAGATTTTTTTTTTGGTCAAATGACATTCAAACATATTTCATTTTTGGATTTCTAGTTGGTAAACTATGTATTGCTTGATTTCAATGTTCTTTGTTTAAGTTCAACCAACTATTTTTGACAAGTTTTTCTACTTTAGTTATGCAATTTTCTAAACTTGTCGTTACACTGTTCTCCTAATCCTTGATCATGATTTGCTTTCCTCATTTACTTATGCTTGAGTTCATTTTCAGCTCTAATTACGGGGGAGCTTATTTTTTGATCATGTCAAAGGGGGAGAAATAAGTTTAAGTCAGCACATATTCTAGTATTATGTGTTTATTAGTGATATGTGCATCTATTGTATGTATATTAAACTTAAAGGATTTGCCATAATCAAAAAGGGGAAGATTATTAGCCCAATGATTATATCATATTTTTGAAATATAGCTAATCAATTAAGTTTAACATAATGACATCACTAATATTTATGTAATCACTATTTTGTTAATACTTTAACTTAGCATTGTCCTTATGTTAGCATTGTCCTAATGTTAGCATTGTCCTAAATGTTCTATATCATATTGCTATGCTTGTATCATATTATTCTGTTGGTCTAACATGTTCTTATAGACATACAGTAAGCATGATCAAGTTTTGTCAAACCAGGACATATGCAATAGAGAATTATTGATGGGCCAAAGACGGTGTTGGCGAAGCCCCCGAAAGGTATTCAGATTTCCAGATCTGTTTATCTTTGGACATATGCCGTCAAGGAAAAAGGCGTCTTCATGTTTGCTCAAATATCTGAAGAAAGGCATCATCAAAGGGCTCTTGTTTTCCTATTTTATCAATGTATTTTTCATATTTATTGAGTCTATGAATACGATGTACACTGCATCGTACTAGCAAATAGGCTACCCAAGAAACGTTTTCAAAATACCCTTTCATTTTGAAAACAAGCCCACTTACAAAAGTCCAAACTACTTCCTAACTGTTTGACTTTTCAAAAAGCCCAAAAACCAGTTTGCAAAAACCTAACAGAACCCTAGCAGAGTTCGGCCCGAATTCGGCCAGAGTTCGGCCAGAGTTCGGCCAGAGTTCGGTTAGTGAACGTTGCTTTTTGAACTTGGTCTTCCTGCAGTTACGGATCTCAACGAAATTTTCTCATCGAGTTCTGTCCGAATTCTGCCCGAATTCTGTCAGAATTCTGCCTTTGGAAAAACTATAAATAGAAGGATTTCGATCATTTCAACACACTCATTCACTTTATATCTCTTCTCTATAAGCCTACTACTTCTTTCAAAGTATTCTGAGCTATTCTTTTTCAAATTCCAAGCCAGTTACAATCCTCTAGTCGATTTGCCAGTACGGTACGGTCTAGAAGTTTCTGAGTGATTGTAATCAGAGGCTTGATTGAAGTTAGACACTTCACAATTGAATTTGGTCGAGTACTTCGGATCAAAGCTCGCGTTGTAGAAGTTGCAAGAACTTCGGATAAAAACTTGTAGTGATTTTCCATAGTGGATTCAACTGGAAGCTAGAGTTCTTCCGACTGGACTAGTCCTCACAAGAGGGAAACCAGTATACATCCTTGTGTTTGCGTTTGCTCTCTACTATCTACTTTTTATTTACATATCTGTGATCTTGTTACTAACATTTTTAAATAGTTAATTTCGCTGCCTACTCTATTCACCCCCCTCTAGAGTATTACGCTTTACAACTCGTTCCTAGAATCGGTCCTACATCAATATCTCAATTGGTATCCTCTTCATTGATATCCTCTCATTGATTTTTTTTGCAATTATCTAATCCTCATGGCGTTTGATTGAAATCCTTTACTTCATAATTCTCTTCCAAAACTAGAGTGATATTTCATATAATATTATGTTTTGGAGTTTTTTTCTTGGATTTCAAGTTGGTAAAACTAATTTTTGACTGTTTATCAATTTTATTTGTTTTACCAACTATATTGTTTTTGACATACTTTTGAATATTTGATGTTCTACATTGGCAATGTAGCTTTATAAACTTGTCATTACACCATTCTCCATTGTTTTTCATTAGTATATCTTGATCATGATTGTCTATAAGTTCTCCATGCTCTGATTTTTATGATTGAGATTGATTTTATTTTATCTTTTAGTACGGGGGAGCCTATTTTTGATCATGTTAAAGGGAGAGAAGTAAGTTTAAGTATGTATTTATAAGTATTCTAAGTAGTATGCTTTCAGTGATATTGCTTATGTCTTTTGTATATTAGTGATACATGCATCTATTCTGTCCATACTAAACTTAACCGATTTGCCATAATCAAAAAGGGGAGATTGTTGGCCCAATGATTGTATCATGTTTTTGAATATGGTTAATATGTTAAGTTTAGCATTTCATTATCACTAATCTTCATACTATCGCTATAGCTTTTCTACTTATACTTATACCTTTGGTATATATGCCTATTGGTTTATATTTAGTGATATGAGCTTATCTATCTTAAATTTAATCGGGTTGCCCAAATCAAAACTATGTTTTTGATTTTGGTTATTCAATTAAATTTAATCATTATGATATCATTAACATTTATGCTATCACCTTAGCACTTATACTTAAACTCAACATTGTCCTAATGTGCATTAAACTTATCATTCTTGCTACTATGTATATTGCTTTATTCGTCTAACATGTACATGCAGAAAAGCAATAAGCAAGATCAATGTGGACATATGCAATGAAGACGACGGATCCCATAAGATTTCTCTGAACCATCCGACGACATCTCCGGAGACACGCACTCGGGGGTTCCGCTGCCCGGTCAGCGGACGGGGGTCGAGGGGGCAGCGCCCCTCGTGGGGGTTCGGGAGCGAAGCCCCCGAAAGGTATTCAATTTTCGCAAACTGAATATCTTTGGACAGCTGCCGCCAAGGGAAAAATCCAACATCTATCAAGAAAAGAAGCCATACCATGCCATCATCATTTCAAGACTCTGAAGAAGACTGCACCTGACAGTATTTCTGAGTCTGTAATGAGTCTTAGGAATATTTGTAAACACAAAAAATAGATGGTAAAATCGAAATCTAGGGTAGAAATTAGCCCAGGATCATTTTGGATGAAAATTGGCATACCGACGGTATACCGGTCCATACCGATGGTATACCGATTTTATTCACAGAAAGTTTCTGTCTACAAAATCGGCATACCGACGGCATACCAGTTCATACCGACGGTATACCGTTTCAGTAACGTTTGAAATTCAACGGTCGGATTTCGAGCGTTAATGATCCCAACGCTATATTTCTAGCCGTTGCATTCCAGACCGGTATACCGACGGCATGCCGGTCCATACCGACGGTATACCGGTTCGCTGACTGAAAAGTTACCTTTGGCTCTTTTCAATGCTTTGGTTATAAATAGCCTTGAACCCCTTCATTCAAGGATGATGCTTTGAGCCTAAAAATTTCTAAACCACCAAAGCCTATCCACAAACAACTCTACAAACCATTCATTTGCCATCCACAAATTGTGTTAGAGTTATTGAGTTGAAAAGTGAGATCTTCATCTTATTGTATAAGGAGTCAAAACCTATTGTGAAAGGTTGAAGTTGGGGAGTCTTCGTATCCAAACTCTCGGTTGAAGTTGGAGAGTCTTCGTATCCAAACTCTCGGTTGAAGTTGGAGGGTCTTTGTATCCAAACTCTCGGTTGAAGTTGGAGAGTTGTATCCAAACTCTCGGTTGAAGTCAGAGAGGCCTTCAGATTAAAGCTCTCGTGTAAAAGTTGGCGAGTTTTTCGGATCCAAACTCGTGTGTAACTATTTACTCAAATAGTGGATTAAAGCCGGAGAGAGTTTCGGGACTGGAGTGCCTCTTGGGAGGATACCAGGATATATCGTGTGTCGGTATTGTTATTACTTCTTCTCTTGCACTTATATTTTAATTGCTCATTAGCTTGTGCTAAGTGCTTGATTAGTTAGCTTGACCCTATTCACCCCCCCTAGGGTTCCAACAGCTTCTCCTATTGATCTGGGTGCATCTTTTGCGTCGGATCAGGGGGTACAACATTCACTTGACCACCCCGGCGCTTGGCCTTGCCATGCGCCTGATGGGGTGTGAAGGTGGCACTCTCCTCCAACGATTTGCGTAACGTGATCACTCACAAACGCCAATCAGGAGAGTCGACTGACAAGCACAATGCCCCTCACAGGCACACCTGTGCTGTAGTCACCATTAAATGTTGTTGCAAGATAGCAATCCCACCAAGACAGTCCGTGTTCCAGCGGCTGCAATCATCAACGCCCCTCCAACATCGCCTCGGGAAGAAGGTGTCAACTGAAGAGGAGCCGGAACTAAAGATTGCTTCTTGCAACGTAATCTTAACTCCCCATCAATTCGAAAGGCGACTGGCAACTCCTCGACCTCGTCCTCATCCAAGAGCCCGAGGAAGACTAAGACGAGTCCCGTCCTTAAGAGTATTTGAGGGCACCCGGGGAGAAAGAAGATCTCAAAGGAAGCTGGGGGTAGTCAAGCTGCTGTGGATCTTCATCCCGAAGATGAAGTTAGCCTCCCGAACATAACTGGGGGTAGTCAAGCCCCTGTGGATCTTCAACCGAAGACAAAGACATCCTCCAGAACATAGATGGGGGTAGCCAGACGAAGCTCGGGGAAGTTCCTCTTCTACAAGAGAGCGAGACTGAAAGCGAAGCTTCAACCGATCCATCCACTTCCAGTCACGTATGACAGTATACATGACGGGAGGCAGTGATGCGGAGTTAGATGCGCCACCCGTAGATCTCGTTCAGCGCATGGATACCTTGGAGGGAGGACTCAAAACCCTCTCTGCCTCCATGCAAACATCGACTCAAGCAGTGTTCGAGACACGGTCAGCTTTGGCCAGAGCACCTTCTACTAATCCTGACCAGGAGTCAACGGGGATCAAGTGTGCCCTTCAACGGGCATCCTTGAATACCGATTACTGCGAAGCACCGCGTGTGTCGGAACCTTCGAATGTACAGCTCCAGACTGTACCACCTTCTCCGACTCCCAGCTCCACGGAAGACGTGGTGGAGATGATCAGGGACTTGCGTGAGCGCTTCGAGTCGAAGAACAGACATGAGGAGCGCCAGAAGATGGGGATCCCGCAACCATACTCCCTCGAATGGAACAAAGTGGTTTATCCTCCCAAGTATAAACCACAAACATTGACGCCATACGATGGAAAGGACTCCCCACGCCGTTATCTGACGTACTTCTAGTCTCAAACGGGACATCTCCCAAAGGAAGATGCGCTACTCACCAGCCTGTTTGTCGGGGCACTGAAAGGAGTGGCTTACGACTGGTACTGCAGTCTCCCTGACAACTCTATATCTTCCTTCGACGACTTAACACGTCTCTTCCTGATCGTTTCTACGACGGAGGAAAGACATGACAATGGCATCCCTGATAGAGGTGCATCAAAAGGAGAAGGAGACGGTTCGAGCATTCATCGAACGTTTCCGACAAGCCTGCTTCAGACTGCCCCCGGGTATGCCGGAACATGCACTCCTCTTCTCATGCAGCATGAACATGCTTCCTGCGATCAACCTCTAGCTCAACTCCACTCTTTCTCTCGACTGGAGCTCATTGATTATTTAGGCTGAAGCAGCTGAAAAGAAGGCATGTAATGCTCGCCTTCTGGGAGTCAGTTTCCCTGCTTTCGAAGACAAGGAAAAATGACCTGCTGCCAACAACCCCGGACGTGAGACGTAGGGGAAGGAGGCGTTGACTGTCAACGCCTCCAAAGGCGCACAAGCACCTACTCAGTAGCCTCCGCTTGCACCGAGGCCAAAGGAGGTCTATTCTTTCAACGATGAAGACACCTTGCAACTCTTCGAGATGTTGAAGCAGGGTGATAAGATCAAATTGCCGGACCTGAAGCGTCCCGACGAGGTTGGAAGAGTGGACAATCCGAGGTACTGTCACTACCATCGGTTTGTAGGACATCCAACTCAGGACTACTACGTCCTCAAGAACTACATCCAGCGCATGATCAATGCGAATGTCATCTCCGTCGTTTACGAGGAGAAGACAGTCTCGGGCAACCTGGTGTCGCTCCAATTTAGCACCTTGCTGCCAACCACAATACAAGATGGCGTCGTCCCCATCCCAAAAGCGACAATAGAGGTGGTCAACCTACCACCTACTCGTGACAACGTGAGTGGACTCATCCCACTCACCACATCTCGGGGAGAGATCTTATGGGTTCACCAGATTTCTTCTCCGAAGTTACTCAACCGGGGGTACGCTCTACCTCCAAAGCTAAGGGCAAGAAGATCAAGTCTTGCCGCATGGTCTCTTCCTCCATGGAAGAGGCACTTCCTGTACAAACGCGTTCACAACAGAACGCCCAACCCGACGAAGCTGCCGTCGAGGTAGTGCCTCCCTGTACTGCCCCTTCTGCCCAGGAAGAGGGCCCATCCAGACCTCCAACAGCCAATAAACAGAAGCACGTAGAGGCCCATTTCGACAAGCCTTTACGAAGGAAAATGCTTCGGGGCTGGCTAAGCCCCACAACTTTGACATACTGGCACAACTTACCGGTACTCCTGCCCGTTTGTCACTATTTGAGCTTCTTCGTCTTTCCAAGGACACCCGTGAAGCTCTCTGTGAAGCCTTGAAGGATGCTGAGTCCTTCATCAGTCAGGTCAAGCAGCCTGAGGATATCCCGACCACATGTGCGCACTGCCATTGTGCGGATGAGGTCATCCCCAACATAACCTTCACCCAACAAGACATGCTACTCAAGCACAATCGGTACAACAGGCCACTGTATTACACAGGGTATGTGGGTTCCGTCAAGGTGAAGCGAATTCAGATTGATCCAGGGTCTTCCCTCAGCATCATCTCTAGGACTCTGCTATCAACACTGGGGATCCCGATGTACCGTCTGGCACATTCCAACACTACAATCAGCGGTTTCAATGCGAGCAAAAGTGAACCGCTGGGCAAAATACGGCTGAAATGTCATATCGGTAACCTCCGAACCGAGGTGACTTGCTATGTCGTAGACGCCGACGTCAACTACACCCTCCTGCTAGGTCGCCTGTGGCTGTATGAGTACATGGTGGTGCCATCTAAACTCCACCAATGTATGAAGTACATGTCCACCAACGACATCATCCGGACAGAGTTCGCGGACATTGACCCTTTCAAGGGGGTCGAAGCCTACTTCACCGACGCTAGCTTATATAAGTCGCTCGATGAAGGGGAAGCCAACGATGCTGATGACGAAGCAGAAACAACGGCAGAGCCAGACATGGAGCCAGAGATGATTCCCGACGCTCCTTTGAAGATTCGACTCAAAGGGAAACCGCCTCAGATGCTGCCTCCCATGACCATCAAACTACCTGGAAAAGCACCGACTTCTCTAGGTAGATCACCTACTGAAGCTCCCTTGAAGATACGGCTCAAGGGAAAACCTCATCAAACGTCGGCTCCCCTTGTGGCAAAACTACAGGGGAACGCACCTGTCATCGAAGGCGCAGTCGAGGCACCCCTGAAGGTGCGTCTTAAAGGCAAGCCTCCGTAATCATCCAAGCTGCAAGAGAAGGCCCACACAGCCCTCTCGGATCCCAAGGTCAAATCTGCGATGAACTCTCCCGAACCAGCCCCAGTTCTCACAGATGAAGAGTTAGGAGAGTACATATCTGCTGATATAGATGCACCTTCTCTTGATAATGTAATCCCGTGGGACAAAATCTCATGTTTTATCAATAATAGAGTGTCTTTTAATTATTCTAGTCTTTCACATTGGAATGCCATGTATACACTAGATAATGCTCTACGGTCGTTGCAAACACAAATAACGACCGTCAATCATGTAAATCGAGTAGTCCCGTCCCAAGGAGTCTGTTTTATAGTCCCATCGCAGAATCAGGATGAAGAAGCCATCATCTTCGGCAAAGTCGAGCATCATCAAGACCTCCCGCCACTCGAGCCAGAACTAGATACCGGCAGAATACAAGTCTATCGGTGCACGGACAAGGCAAAGTACCTTATTCAAAAGATGGGTTACGACCTAAAAAGCAACAAAGGCCTGAACTACGACAAAGGCCGGCATCTTCCTCTCCGGCTTCCAACGCCTAAAGAAAAGCTGCAGGACTACTATCATCGTACTCGACGGGGGGTGGGCTATGTCACGCCGCCAGCAACTCTAGAGAGTTCGGAGGCAGAAGAAATGGAACACTCTCATTCGTCCGAAGCATCAACTTGGGATTCTGATACCAGTATTGGCTCAGTCCTCAGGAAGGTGCTATCAGTCAACATGGCATCTGCATAATCTCAAGAGGATGAAGGCGATGACCAAACGTTGGACTTCTTTGAGGAAAAACCCTGGGCTCAACACCTAGGAGCGCAGTGGGAGTCTCGTTTTGAATTACGCGAACCCTCTACCGAAGACGAGGTCGAACAAGTTGACCTTGGGGATGGATCTCCTTCCAAACCCATCTTCATCAGCAAGAGTCTAAAGGAAGAAGACCGGGAGTCTTTGGTCCAATTGGCTAAAGAATATATCGACGTCTTCGCCTGGAGCTACGAAGATATATCGGGACTTGATCCCCAGATCGCAATGCATAAACTTAACATCTTTTCTGATGCTAATCCTATAAAACAACAACAACGACATTTTTGTCCTGACATCATGAACGCTATCGATCAGGAGGTGGGCAAACTCCTGAGCAGCGGGTTCATCCATGAAGAGCAACATCCGGATTGGGTGGCCAATGTCGTCCCTGTCACCAAGAAGAATGGGCAGATACGAGTCTGTATCGACTTCAGGGATCTCAATACTGCTTACCCGAAGGACGAATTCTCGCTTCCAATCACTGACGTGATGATCGACAATACATGTGGCTTCGAATGCATGTCTTTCATGGATGGGTAATCGGGCTACAACCAGATCAAAATATTTCCCGATGACGTAAAACATACGTCATTCAGGACACCGAAAGGGGTTTTCTGCTACACAGTGATGCCCTTTGGCTTGAAGAACGCTGGTGCTACATACCAACGAGCTATGAGTACCATCTTCCGTCAACATCTATACAAAATAGTTGAGTGCTATGTTGATGATATCGATGTCAAGAGCCATCTCAAAGGTGATCACCTACAAGACCTAAAGACAGTCTTCGATCTCATGCGAGTGCATTAACTCAAGATGAACCCCGCTAAATCCTTCTTTGGGGTTTCTAGCAGAAAGTTCTTGGGCTTCATTATCACGGCGAAAGGCATTCATGTCGATCCCGAGAAAACCAAAGCCATCCTTGACATGGACCCTCCGAGAACTTCGAGGCCTGCAGGGGCGTCTGGCATACATCCGAAGGTTTATAGCAAACCTTTCCGGAAAATGCTAACCCTTCACCCAGCTCAT
This sequence comes from Iris pallida, assembly GCA_029216955.1. NCBI lineage: Eukaryota > Viridiplantae > Streptophyta > Magnoliopsida > Asparagales > Iridaceae > Iris > Iris pallida. Next base: position 936,766 of record JANAVB010039020.1, on the reverse strand, counting down.
GAAGAAGGGAGTCTCCTACGTTTGGACAGAAGAATGCCAGAAAGCTTTTGATGATATCAAAGCTTACTTGACGAGCCCGCCGGTCCTGGTGGCACCAATCGCAGGCAAACCATTTCTCCTCTACATCTGTGCCATGGATCATTCCTTCGGTGCTTTATTGGCTCAGAACAACGATGCAGGCTACGAGCAAGCTATCTACTACCTTAGTAGAATGATGATCGGGGCTGAACACCGGTACAACCCCGTTGAAAAGGAGTGTTTGGCTTTGGTATTCGCCATCCAGAAGACTCGCCATTACATTTCGGGCCAGACAATTCATGTCATTTCCCGAGTCAATCCACTCAGGGTTCTCATGACGAAGCTGGGATCTTTAAACTCCCGACTAGTTACATGGGTAATCCTGTTGACGCCGTACAATATGGTGTTCGTTCCACAAAAATCCGTCAAGGATCAAGCTCTAGCCGACTTTTTAGCCGCGCACCCCATTCTAGAGTCCTCCAGTCTATGAAGACATCCCGGATGAGGTCCAAGAATCAAACGTCACCAAAGAAAACTCCATCTGGCGGGTGTTTTTCGATGGCGCTTCAAGAGTAGGCCCCATAGGCCAAATCATCGTCGAAGTGGGGGTGGTCTTAGTCTCCTCCGATCAGCTGGTCATCCAGCATGCTTACTCTCTTTCGAAGCTGTGCTCCAACAATATTGCCGAGTACAACGCTCTCATTATGGGACTCCAGCTGGCACAACAGCTGGGGGTGGATCATCTGAAAGCTTACGACGACTCAAAACTCGTCGTTAACCAGATCCGAGGGCAGTACGAAGTTCACCATGAAGATCTGGTTCCTTACCATGAAGCTGCATTGAATATTATTTCGACCTTCACCAAGTTCTTTATAGAACACGTACCTCAGTTACAAAACCTGGAGGCTGACGCTCTGGCTGGCCTCGCAGCTTCATTGGCAGCCCCCCTCGGGACTCAACACTACGTCACGGTAGTTGGACGAGACTTGGTCTGTCCCAAAAATAATTTATGCACACAAATGGCCCATGCCATGACGACAAGTGCCGGTGTTAATGTCCGAGACTGGAGGTTCCCATTCATTCACTTCACTGTCTATGGAATTCTTCCAGAAGACCTGAAAGAAGACGTCTCGGTCAGAAGGCGTTCCCTTCGATTTTATTATGATACAACTACTAAAATGCTGTACCGACGTTCCTTCGATAGACTTCTCCTTCGATGTCTATCTAATGAAGAAGCAGCCGAAGCCCTTCGGGAAGGTCATGATGGGACTTGCGGGGCTCATCAACCTGGACCTAAGTTGTAGGATCGACTGTGACGTATGGGTTACTACTGGCCAACCATGGCAGCCGACGCCATAGACTACGCTAAAAAGTGCCATGCGTGTCAGCTTCATGCCGACTTTATCCATACACCATCGGAACCACTACATCCTACGGTCGCTTCCTGGCCCTTTGAAGCTTGGGGCATGGATATTGTAGGACCTATCACCCCTCCTTCATCGAGGGGACACCGCTTCTTCCTAGCCATCACCGACTACTTCTCCAAATGGACAGAAGTAGTTCCACTGACGGAAGTAAAAAGCTCTAGGGTGATCAGCTTCATCAAGCATCATATCATCTACCGTTTCGGGGTACCCCGCAGGATTAACCATGATAATGGTCCTCAGTTCATCAGCCATGTTTTCAGCAGATTCTGTGACAAGAACCGCATTCAGAACGTGGCATCAACCGCCTACAATCCGACAGCAAACAGATTGGCCGAGACTTTTAACAAGACTACGTCAAGCTACTCAAAAAGGTCGTGTCATCCAACAAACATGACTGGGACGAAAAGCTCGGCGAATGTCTTTGGGCCTACCGTACAACGGTACGGACTCCGACGGGCAACACCCCGTTCTCCTTAGTCTATGGAAGCGAAGCGGTACTGCCTCTCGAGATTTAAATACCCTCACTCCGTGTAGCGATCATAAATCAATTGACAGAAGAAGACAATCAACGCCGCCGTCTGCGAGAATTGGAGGCTCTTGACGAAAAACGTCTCCTAGCTCAGCAGCGCATTAAACTCTATCAAGCCCGTATATCACAGACTTTCAACAAAAAGGTCAAGCAGAGGACTTTCCAAGTTGGTGACCTGGTCCTAGCAGTCCGGAGGCCGATGGTGTTGACTCACAAAACACCAGGAAAGTTCGAGCCCAAGTGGAAGGGACCTTTTATCATAGAGACGGTATACTCAAACGGTGCTTACCGCCTCGCTTGACCGAACGGAGACTTGTTCATGATGTCCATCAACGGCAAGTTCCTAAAGAAGTACTACTCATGACATCTTTCAGACATGTACTTCCATCTATACCAAATAAGGGAGTCAGTGAACCTGATCATCAGAGCTCACGTACATCTTCCTTCACAAAATCCTATGCTTTCGGAACCCAGTTGTTTCGTGGCATTCTATCCTCTGTAGAAGAACAACCACGTCCACATTACCTCTGAGTTGCTCCTTTATGCCCTGTAAAGCAGAATCTTACGCTCCGTAAGATTTTGCTAACTATCATGTTTACCACGTCCACATTACCTCTGAGTAAATACCCCGTATGGACAACCCCTGTGTTGCCGTACATCGATCGCAGAACTTCCATGTCCATATTTCCTCTGAGTAGTTTCCTGTATCCCCCCAGAGTCACTCCTACCACGTCCATAGCATCTCTGAGTAGGAAGACTTCATCATTTGAACCCCATATTTACCACGTCTATATTACCTCTGAGCAAACATGTCGGTTCTCTCAAACTTATTATCTATACCTGAAAACCAAGGTACACAAAAGATAATAGGTCCACACAAATCATTAGTTCATGACAGTAAAAATAAACACACCACAAAATTCTTTATTTTTTATTTAGAAAAGTAAAGGATTACATCCCCAACAGAAGTTGCAAACTACAAAATAAGAAAAAAAAGAAACTACAATCCTAAGCATCACTGGGATTGGCAGAAAGCTCTTCAATCCGATGCTTCAAGTCTTCCGCCCGAGTCTCTACGGTCGCCAAGACCCGGCGTTCGGCTTCTTGACGCATCACCTCTACAGCTTCAGGGGCAGTACCATTCTCATACTTCTCGTCTAGCTGTTGCCGCTGGTGGGTCAGGGAAAGAATCTGGTGGGTAAAAGCTGCTTCCTCCTCCTTAGATGCTACATGTTCAGCCTGGACTCCCTCAGTATCTAACAAGAGTTGGGCTCGCTGGTCTTCAAGGAGGCGGATCTTGGCGGTGACCTCCGCTATGCTAGCTTCCAATGAGGCCCGCAACTCCACTTTTTCCTGCGTGGATTGAGATAGCCTCTCTACCGCAGCCTCAGCTTCGGCTACCTCGCGGTCCCAGACAGCCACCGTGGCCTGATACGACGACTCGACTTCAGCTATCAGTTTTTCCTTTTCTGTTTCTATCAGAGCAAAAAAGTCATTTTGTCGGATACTCTGAAGCTCGAAAAGAAGCTGGTCGAGCTCGGCCACCGACGCCTCCAGAATCTCGGCCATATGATCGTGGCCACGGTGCGAACGTTTCAAACCAATGGAAGGGAGCACCATGGCTTTTGCCGTTGCGAAACTCCCGTTCGCATTCAGCACCGTTGATACGCCTTTCTGCAGCATCTTGTACACTGCTTCAACAACAAACTGTACATACTCATCCGCGTTTGCCAACACTTGAGGCATCATAGCAGGAGTTAGAGGAGCTGCGGTGAGGGACGGCGGACCTGAAAAAGATCCACCGACTTCAATCTGCGAGGCTGAAACCTCGACATCAGCAGACTTTTCCTCGACGGGGACTTGAACTTCGTCACTAGCCCGAGGTGCCAAGTGGACGAAAGAAGCCGGATGGGGCGTCGATACTGTCCTCCAAGTGGAAAGAGCAGGAGGAGTGTCCTTCGTAACAGGGCCCTTGCCCTTATCAGAGCCAATGACGGATGGTCCCCCGACATCCGGGATATTATCCCCGTCCGGGGCACGACGACTCTCTCTTTCGTTCGAAGCGACGAGGTCCGCCCCTGACAGTTCAACCTCTCTCGGAGCCGGGCTCAAAAAATAAATCTCATCACCCGCATCAACTCCCCCTACAGGGATGGGTGTGGGGCTCGGCAGTGACGTCGATCCTACCACATCAACCTCTACTTCCGGGGCAGGGGTAGGGCTGGGCTACGAGGCCTCATGTGCGACAAGCACCTCGGTACCATAACCAGGAAGAAGCCCAACCGACAAATCCTTGTCACAGACGTCTCCGCTAGACACAATCTCTCTGGCAGCTTGATCAACATCTTCTTACGAGCCATCATTAGAAGAAGACGAGCTCCATACTTCCTCCTCGTCTGGAAGGACTTTTTCCTCAATTTCCTCTGAGGCCCCGATGCTTTCAGGCACCCCCTTAACAGTCGGGTCTACTCCCAGTCGAGGCTACATGTCGCCCTCTTAATGGACCGATCGAGAGACCTCAGCAACCTGAGGCACTAATACATCTTCAGCCTCTCTTCCAACATAATCTGGAGACACCGAAATCTCCATAGAAGCGACATCATCAGCACTCCCTTCCTTGAGAGATGCTATAATCGGAGGAATGCGCTCGTCGGAAGAGCTCGCCACCTCTTTCGGCCTACTAATACTCGGTTTTAAAACTCGTGATTTCCTCTTTGGCACCTTCTAAAAGAGAAAGGAGGACATAAGTTACAAAAATCAAAGAATAAATTAGACTATGTAGGACATCTTTACCTCAACGGAAGCTGATTTTGTTGGTACTACAGGTGGCACCCCCGGAGCTCCCACCTTCGGAGTCGTCGCTTTCCTCGATCTTTTTGGCGCAGACGAACCAGCCTCCGCATCGGCTCGCCTCTTTCCTGCTGGGAGCTCGTCCTAAGTATCCCCCGTTGATGCTGCAGCAGCAGCCCGATAACCTGCAACCTCCGGTGGATAATATGACCGAGCTGCCGCCAGCATGTTTTTTGTTGCCTCCAGCTAGGTGCCAATAATAAAACTAGTCTCCCTGTCATAATCTGGGGACACGGTGTTCATGGCGCAATACAGCTTCACAGCCGAATACAAGATTTGCGACCGAGGATTGTGAACTGGAGTAGTGAAACGAACTCCGATGCTTCCGGCATTGTAATATTGTCAACCCCGGGCCCCATCCAGTAAACTTTCGACGAACCCCAGACTATTACTGGGATTCCTTAACATCAGCTGGGTGTAACCAAACTGGCGCACAAATCGGCTCGATAAATACGGCTCCAGGTAGCACTTATTTTTGCGATAGACCAAATAGGACGGTCGAATGCTCTGCAACCAGCAAAACCCCCATGTCGACAGGGCGATCGCATCTTCAACGGAGTCTTCCAGTTCTTGGTCATCCTCAAAGTCTGTGAAGACATGACTGACCTTGGAGATCTCCCACCCTTGAAGATAAGACGAAACCTTCCTACAGACAGGGACACTGGTGTGCAGCCACTTCCTCTTATAGAAGTGACAGATAAAGCCGTCACCTTCAACATGATCCTCTTCAGGGCCTAGGCTCATCATATTTTGATGATACAGAATCAACCATCCCATCAAATAATAGAATGGTAGCTCAGCTCGGGAAAAATTGTCTTTCTTGTCCCTCCCGTGGACCATATCGTCGGCAAAATCTCTTAAACCCCGCAACAGGTTACACACCATCGCGGGAAGGAGTGCCAGAGGACGACCAAAAACCAGTTTTACTACTGGCAAAATGAGGTTCCTGCTCACTCTCTCTACAAATCCAGATCCGCCTGAGAACACGTAGTCCCGGAGCCAAATCATCAAGTATGCAGTCAATACTGCCTTGGAAGACATCTGGTATACGCAATGCCAGAAATAACTATATATATCGTCACCACTCTCGTTTGAACGAGGAGTCTTCTCGCCTAATCGGCTCATATCGGAGATCACCTCCGTGTAACTCAGTCCCTGCGAAGTCACAAACCGAATCTTCGAAAGGTCCGTCAGGTCTTGCTTGAAGATATAATCCCTCCAAGCAGTCACATGGGGCTGTGATCCGCCCTTCTCCCTTCATTGCATTAGATAATGGTGGCTCGCCACCTCCTTGAAAATGGCTACCATTTCTGGGTCCTTGTCTTCCAGAACTTGAATCTCTCCATTTGTCGGGAAATATTCCTCATATGGATTCGAGCTCCAGGGAAGCTTGGACACCTCATACATCTCATGGAGGGCCAATCCCAACTCCCTTACCGGAGTAAAAAAGGTGCCAGTCTGGGTGTTGAACATTTCCAGGAGAGCAAGAAACATATGTCGATTAAGGTCGACACCTGCTTGGGTGGCGCGAAGAGCAGCGGTCAGCCCAATCGCTTTCAGCTCAGTCTTGAACTTCATCAAAACCCAAAGGGACAGCTCGTCCTACTTTGATACGCGGTGACACCAGCCCTCAATCCGAAAACCTTCTTTCGGATACATAACCTTTGATGTTAGCATCCGGCTTGCAAAGGTCGAAGCACCAAAGGCGAAAGTGTCGGGGGGAACATCACTATAAATGCTCTCGGGGCGCAAAGTTCGGCAATGGTACGAGGTCCCAGCTCGCAAGGAGGACAAGGTATCTCTTTGATTCGAAGTAACATCAATACGAAGGGTACCCCCCACTGCCCCTCCTTGAGAAGGAGTAAGCTCCCATAGCATCCTCCTCTTGAAGGCCAAACGGTAAAAAGCCGTCAGTGGCAATTGATGCTCAGACTGCCGCATGTACAGGGCCACGCCCTTTGCTTTGAAGAACCAGTCTTCCTTGATCTTCAGTAACTTTGCCTCAGTGGAGATCAAGCGGTCACCAAACAGAAAACCGGTTTCAAGAAAGTCACATTCTCGGATTCAGCAGATTTCAGCTTGCCGCTCTCCATCATACTTTAGAGAAAAATAGGCGATTGATCCCGGATTTACAACATCATCTCGGGAAGCTGATCCAGCATTATAGCAGCCTTCGCTGGGTTATTAACTTTCTCGTTGAAGTCAACCCCCATTTGGCAAAGCGAAGCATCCAGAAGGACTTCGTTTAGCAATGGGATAGTCATTGACACTGACACATCAAAAACAAAAGACAGGCAGCAAGAAAAAATTTAGAGACTTCAAAGACAAAATATTTGGGGCGCATCAAAAGCTTTGACGCATAATCAGGGCCCAAGCCCATGCGTGTCAGCAGTGAAGCTTCGGCGCATAATCAGGGCCCAAGCCCATACGCGTCAGCAGCGAAGCCTCGACACATAATCAGGGCCTAAACCCATACGCGTCGGTAGAAGAACCTAAGCGCATCATTAGGACAGAAGTCCATGCGCGTCGGCAATAAGGAGTTAGGGCACAGCAACAGGATGCAACTCATCCGTATGCCCCAAACTCGTCTAAAAAAGTTGTGAACTACAAAGTCAGAAGACACCCACCCGTCACCGCTGGTCGAACATCGGCGGGAGTCACAGTGACGACAGGTGCGTCTTTCTTATCGAACTCCATCGGCTCCTTACCCCGGCCTTGTCTTCGGCCAGCACCACCGCGGGGAGTTTTGGGAGCCATTCCTCGAAAAGGACTAAAGGTTCTCAAAGAAGAAGGAGAAAAAATCTGAGGGGGAATAAAGCTTTGGAAGAAAGTAGAAGACTCTCTCTCTACCAGATGCCTATTTATAGGCTTGGGTGACGTCAGCAGCCGCTTAGGGTTCTGCAAAGTGATAATTACGGATAAACCAAAAGATTATCATTAATCTTTCCATTTATTCCAAAGCGTTATCATTTGGCATTTAAAACTGAGAGGAGCATGCACCTCATCACAGATGCGCGAAGCAATCATGCGCCCTGAACAGTCATGCGCCCCATTGAAGACACCACCATGCTTCTTATTCAAAGTATTCCAAAACTTAACGAAAAGTTTTGAAAACTTTGAAGGGGGTCTTGTAGAAGCATGGAATTTCTGGCGCATCTACAGGCCAGAATTCTAATGCACTTAACACAACATGCGCCAGAGAGCTCAAACGAAGTACTTGGCACAACAAAAGACAGCAAAAGTATAGACATCAAAATAAGATTTTTTTGTTTCATATAAAAGTCTATTACATGTCTAAAAAGGGCTTTACAAAGGAGAATTTCTAGAAAAAGAAAGATCCTAAGACTACAGCCAGGCGCAGCAAGGGCCATGCACCCCCTGCCAGGCGCATCCTCCGTCAGGTGCATCTTTCCAGCGTCTCAGTCTGGCATATCTATTTCAGCATCTCAGTTAGGCGCATCATCTCAGCCTATACGCTCCACTTTGACCCGATCACTTGCTTCGGCTAAAGGAGCAACTTTGAGCATAACAAGAGCGGGCGATCAACCCCACTCTAGCTAGAGGAAGAGCTCTCCAAAGCCCAAGGAAGAGGAGAGCACTGCAATTCCGATTTGCGGCTCTTTCGGTATAACGGAGACGGGGCTCGAGCATCCCGATCTTTGGATGCAACAGGCACCTTCGGCCTGCCTCAGAACCCCACGATTCCGACTTTTGGATGTAACAGTTACCTTCAAGTGCATAAACGAAGACAACTCATTGCATTTTCACCCTCGGGAGCATCTTGTCAACAGAATGTACTCGAGCAAATAAGTTCATTCGGGAAGACGTGAGAGAACGAGAAACAAACTCTCTCCTTGCTGCTATTTATAGGCCGAGCAAATCAAACACATGTGCCAAGTGGCGGGCTCTCCGAATCCCGTACAATAAATTTGCATTAATGGTGATAAACCTAACCCTTCGAATTCGGCCAAGTCAAAACGGCTATTTAAAGCACTTGAAGAACTCAACAGTCGGACCAATAAAGACGCATCATGCGAACGGATGCACCGGTCAGATACCGCACATCGTACAGACGCACCCGTCAGTACCAAGTGCCATGTATGGAAGCGCACAACAGAGCACAGATCCATGCGTCATAATCAACATGGACCCATGCGTCCAGTGGGGTACAAATCACGCATCACCCCACCAAGCAATTAATGTCAAAGTGATAGAGTTGGCAGCACGTCCCCCGAGGACTGAACAGTTGGCAGCTTTTGCAGAAAATGAAGCATCGCTGACGTCAACGTCATCATTTCTTTCCTCCGACAGTTACAACCTACGTGGTCGACCAACCACTCGCATGCGCCTCAGCAGCCATGCGCCTGAAGACTCGTATGCGCCTCAAAATCCGTACGTCTAGACGGGTTCGTAACTCCTGAAGGTTGTGAGCCAAAGTCTTCTCATGCGCCCAATCCCAGACGCATCCTATCAGATTACCTTCCACCAAATCCGAGATCTTTAAGCTACGGACATGCGCCACGTGTCCTTTGACTCAATTCAGCCTATGAAGGGGTACTAATCACCCAAGATCTCAGCAACTAAAAGATTCTCTCCCCTGCTACATGCCAACCTACAAATACAGCATGAAGGATTCAACCCACAAATGATGGTGCATCATCCATGCGCCTCCCGCAGCTTCAACCACGTGGCGTTCCCACGTACAGGCGCATCCTACATATGCGCGCATGAGCAGCCCAACCTGCTGCTTATAAATAGAGGGATCATCTTCTTCTTCTACACACACAGAGGGACAGACATATACAACAAAGACCGCCGCAACCAGGGCATCAGAGTTCACTCACAGAGATCGGAAGAGACACTCAATGTCTTCTTCCTCTCCGCAAGCTCCAGCACCCAGAGCAACTCAGACCTTCAGAGAACCGAAAATCGTCGTCAGATCGTCAATAGAGTCAACGCATTACCACTCGCTCCATCGACACAGGACCCAGATAAACAAAAGTATACTCCTAGGACTACGTCTAAGTCCTATATTGTAACACTGTTCTGTTTGTTGTTGAAATTGCAATCAAAAGATTTTAATGGCAAACACCGATCACTCCTGAGTATCGGGGCCAAAGGTAGCTAAGCCATCTCCTGGTCTATAGTAAGTAGGGCAAGTGTCCTCGGGGCAAGCATCTGTAATATTTTTAACAGGTCCAGTCAGGACAGGAACGAGTACAACTCATCTAGAAAACCCAAGTAAATGACAGCAAATTATAAAGTAGTTATAGACAGTTTTATTGATGAACATGGTAGTTTATATTCAGGTAATAGTATAGAGAAATAGATAAGATATAAGGAAAGTAAGGTAACTAAAACAAGAGAAGAATCATGGCAATGAAGACTGTAAAATAAAATTCTAACTGAACTAGAGTAACATGATAAGTCCAGACAGTAAATATAAAACAAGTGTAAGACCAAAGTAAGTCCAGACAACATGAATCTGATATCAGGTGATTCCAGTACAAGATGAGTCCAGTATAAGATGATTCCAGTCAGTGATCAAAGATTCCAGGGTGAGTCCAGACTATACTCTAACAGTGTATTTTAAAATACCGAGATCGACATATAAACGGCTGTAGGTATCAGGCACAGATCAGGCGAGAGATGGCTATGCTTCCAGTAGATTCTAGTTGGAAGATTCCAGATTTGGGATATGTCTACATGTCTTACTCAAGTATTTTCTCTCCCAGCAAGTACAAGTGAATCCAGAATACGACACGAGAATCGAGATGAGTCCAGCCAAACATGATGATACCAGCAATGATTCCAGAATGATTCCAGTAATAGAGGCTAGACAATATGGTATGTGTTCGCATACATGAATCCAAAAATATCCATACGTCTTGTAATAGAGAATCACATAAAACTAACTAAAACTGAAGTATAGTAATTAACAAATAAATGAGAGAACTATCAGAGAATGTACTCGCCTGGTATCTGAATATCTGTGAGAATATACTGCCCGAGATGAGGTATCTTACTCCTATTTAGAGCAACACAAGTCAAGATGTATACAGGGGATGATAAAAGAAATGTACAATGTATCTACATGCTGTTTAGGTCAATCTAGACTAAAGTCAATACTTGGTCAACTCTAGTCAACTACACTAGTCAAACTAGGTCAACTAGGTCAAGTCCTAGCCCAAACAAGTCTAACAAGTCTCACTAGGCCTAACCAAGCCTGTACTATGTAATTAAGGCTAGACACAAGCAAGGCAAGCAATGTGAACCACACCAAGGCATATATATTTATACTATATTGTATTGCCTACATTCATGCATCCATACTATACATCTATATATTCATTCATACATGCCTATATTGCCTATATACCAAAACATTAGATCATGGATATGCATGCATTGGTCACATGATTACATTACACATTACATATGTATATTACATTAACATACATGCATACATGTATACCTTGCATATTTTTATACTTTCTTTCATTTTCACTACATGAATTCATATCTTGCATGCCTATGCTATACTTCATTAATTTACCTACATGCTTACATTAGATACTTCATTCATGCTTGTATATATACATGTATTCCCTTTGCATTCATATGTGCTCACCAACATGCATGGCATTATACATATATTATTTATTACATACACATGTTAGATGTGCATAGGAAGAGGGAAAATGAAAGGAAGAGGGGACTGAATTTTTAGGACAGTGCAAAGGTAGGTGGTGTGTGGAGAACCAATGTGTGAGTGTGTGTACACATGAGAATTCAGTGCAACAGTTAAGTGCACATGAATTCTCAGGATAGTGTAGTGTGGGTAGATGTGTATGAGAAAAACTGTGTCAACTCTCAGTTTGTGTGTGTGTGTGTGTGTTTTACATTCAGATTTCATCTCAGTTTTTGGGAAAAATTATGTGTGTGTGCAAATAAAAATTAGTGCATCAGTGACAGGCTTGTGGGTTTCCAGTTTGTGTGTACATGTGTGTGTGTGTGTGGTAGCATACAGTGGTGTCTCAATGTGTGAGAGAGTGCGGCAATGTGAGGGGTGTGTCTCAGAAAACATGTGGTTTCCTGCTGTGTGTACCAGTGTATGTGTCATCTGTTATGAAGAGGGGGTTTAATATTCAATGAATGTGTGTGTGTGTGTGTACAAGGTTGTGGTAGTATAGAGTGCATGGAGTGAGGGTGAACTATCTCTAGTTTATAATGTTCAAGTGCAATGTGTAACATGTGAGTGTGTGTCAAAACTGAACTAGAGAGTACAGCAGCATGAAGACTTAGGAAAACATCATAACTCTCATTCTCAGTTAACCCATATATCCATATCAGGAGATATACATATAGGTATATATATGTTCAAATTGGGATATTGCATTAATTGTAATGCATATAGAAATCAATCTCGAAATAGCAACATGGAATGCAAAACATAAACCTGGACAACCTAGCTGGAACTGAGGACATAAGAACAACCCAACAGTTAACATATATCAAATTAGTCCCAAATCAATTACACAACTAACCCATTCTCAGGTTTTGGGGAAAAAGTGTGTGCAAATGGCAGTAGGGTGAGTGAGTGTAAACATGAATTGATTTCCTATTTTCAGTCAAGAGTACATGTATGTGATTCCAGTGGGCGTGTATAGACAGTAAGAGTGATCTCAAATTTCTGTGTGTGTGTCAAGTATTCTCAGGGAACAGTGTAATGTGTGTAGGTGTCAGTGTATGTAGATAGGTTCCCAGTTTGTACATATGTGTGCATATATAAAAATTTAGAAATTAGTGTTTCAGTCTGTATGTGTGTGTATATGTGATATATGTGTGTGTCGATAGATCTCAGGAAACTGGGTATCATTAACAGTTAACTCTCAACCCCATTTCAGTTAAGGGTTTGATAATGAGTATCACAACATTGATCACAACCAAAGTAATGGAACTGGGGATTCCCAGGACCCTTCCTTTGGTGTGCGTATTGATCGATAGAAAGTTAAACAGATCTAATACGTGTTCTAACCCTTCAAAGACGGAAACTAGGGTTCACGAATTATACCTGCTGCAGAAAGGAGACAAGTAATTCCTGGCAATTTTGAGCGGACGACCCTAAGATCTTCTGCACATATTCCTTCCTCGAGTTGGACGTCGTGTGGGCGACGATCTCCCAACCTTTTGTTCTCCTTGGCAGCCCTCTCTTTCTCTCCTTACGTGAATCACGAATTTAGAGAAAGTTTCAGATTTCTGATCAGTAATCTGGCGGCCAGAGAATAAAGGATATATACAGGCTACGGCAGGGACCATGGGAAGAAATTAGGGTTAGGCCTCCTAACGGATCTGGATATCCCGTGTTCAGCCCGAACACACAATCCAGGCCCATTAACAATAGCTCGGTCCACTGATGAGCTATTGTTGTACTACCTCCCTAATCCCAAATTATGTTTGTGGGCTCCTTTTATTATATGCTCGTTTGGCTCCCCATGTTAAGATATCGTATGTCCGTCGATCAAATTAAGTTACTGACAACTATATTGATTCGACATCTTTTATCCTTAAGTAGTACCGTTCAACTTTATTTGTCATGTCGGATATAATCCACCGGCAGGGTTTACATGACAATCCCTATGAGCTCCTTAAGGGGACATCATCAACCCGATGTATCGGGACATGGATTCTATTTATAATCAACAGCCCATCATACATACAATGTTATTACCCAATTCATAGAGGTTGTTGATCCATAATGAATCTCACTCTTTTATGAGTCAAAGTAATGCACACTGCATATACATGTCCGTTATTATATCCGAATTAAGAGCACAAGCATCCATAATAACAGAGGTGTTTGTTCTCTTATGTAGTCAGTACAAAGAGAACAACCTCAAGTGGTCCTGTTCAATACACACAAAGTGTACTAGTGTAAACCTATAGTCAAGATAGACTAATACCAGACTACACTACAACCTTTCCAATAGATTGTCCAAATCCATTTAGGTTGTGAACTATTTATATACTCCATAGGAAACTGTAATATGATCTTCTGTGTGACACCACACACCATATTATCTACAATATAGAATATCAGACATTTGCATTAACACTTGCAACAAATACAATATACAAACATTTGCCCATATAATTTTCATTCAAAATTTAAGAAAATAAGATTACTACAAAGTCATGCTTTTAGTATATAACCCTAACACAAAGCCCATGCTCGAATCCCATACAACAACCTAACTAACATTACAAGTAACACAGAGACAAAAACCTAGTATAACACACATGCTAGTATATTAACATCATTAAATTTAATCATGAATTAACCAATTTAACCTAATTAAACTCGATTAACTACTGAACAGAAAAGAAGTATTAGAACAATAAGAAGAAACCTAAAACAGGCATCTAATCAATTCAAATCATCAAATTAATGTGTGTTAAAGTGTCGTGCATATGTATTGGTGTTATTTGAGTCGTCTCGTGTCTAGGTAATAGGACACGACGTGTCAAATAGCAATGAACACACACAGACACGATACTGCACAGAACAGTATCGTACGGGCATGCAAGTGTCTCGTGGACATGACACAGTGCACCAAGTGTCAGGTGCACATGCTTACGTGTTCGCCTAGGGTAGGTTTTGTGCCTAAGGGCCTAACATAGGACCACGACGTGTCTAGGATGGACACGAGGTCCGTATCAGAACCCAGTTCAACCCGTGCGCGTGCAGTGCAAAAACCAGTGCGTGATGGATTTCGTATCCGACACAACACGAGAGTCCATAAGACTCGAGGGGGGTCTGTCAGTGATGGCCCCCACCTCTGTGCCAAGTGGTACGTGTCCACGTGGTAAAACGAGGAAGGAATCAACCTCGGGTAGCAGGGCACCCGTGCGGCTGTGTTGTGCAGCGTGTCCACGGTCATTTTCGACACGAAAACGACACGAAAATGTGCTCAGTCATGCAGGGATTCAAAGTACACACAAAGACTAACAAATCTATTCAAATGCTTTTCAAAAATATCAAAATAAAATCTATTAAGATATTTCAACAAATACATACATATACACATTGATACGTGCCCGATACGGGCACCAAACGGACACGATTTCTAACCAAATTTTAGGGATAGCTAGGGGACACCTAGATCTAGGCTAGAATGCAAAAAAATCAGAATATTAGCACAATTTGTGGAGTTTTACCTATAGGTGCCAATAGCAAGAAAAGCCCCAAATTAGAGTGTTCCTCCTTGCTAGCTCGGATCCCCAAATTGCTTAAAATCTGGGATTACTCTGCATAAATAGAAAATAGGAGAGTATTAGTCTCTAATGCAAGAAACTAGAGTTAAAAAGGAATTAAAATAGAAAATCTATGGATTGGGGAAGAATAGCCATACCTTTCTTTTTCCCATGTGTTCATTCAATACAAAAGAGGCAAGAACTAAATGAGAAGAATATTTATAGGGAGGGAAGCCCTAGTGGCTGGTCAGAATGAATTGGAATTAGGGTTAGGGTTTCCTTAATGGGCTATGGGTCAAGTTGCATTAGTCATGGAATTAAAATCATAAGTCATAAGTCATGAACCTATTCATTATTCCTTCTATTCAAACTAGATTCTATATGACTAAAATTGGGTTGACTTAAGTTAGACTAGGGTCTCAACATACTAATCAAGTCACCATAGCTAGGGTCAACATCTACGTTAGTCTTTTAAGTCACAACTAGTAAAAGTCAAAAATAACAATCACCACTCCAATAATTAACCAAATAATTCCAATAAGTCAAAATGACCAAATTACCCCTAGGCTAAAAATAATAAATAAATATTCCAATCACATGGTTAGGCTCTAGGTCACACAGTCTCTCGGGTTTCACTAGCAGCACATCAAAATCACAAGTCATGACTTAAAACAATTTTAAATTGATTAAAAATCACCAAAAATCATAATGTGATATAAATATCAATAAATAACAATTATAATTACAAAAGTTCAAAATTACCCTAATTTGGAAAACTGGGTGCTACAAGTCTACCCCCTAGAAAAATTTCGTTCTCGAAATTTAGATGGTCGTACTCCTTCTAGGTTAAACCCCCAACAATCAAGGTCAAGAAAACTATATCTAAAACATGCAAATTGTGGTCCTACTGGTTGTGATATCACGATCTTGATCAGGGTCAATATACTATCTATCACAGCACAAAACATCCTGACAGGTACTAATGGAATCATACAACAAGATGGAAAGAAGAACAGGAAAGACAGACCTGCTAACCCGTCACCCGTAGCGTCGGTCTACTCGACTGTCAGCACAAAGCCCTGCCCCTCTGGGGTATATCCCTTTGATGGTACGTGGCACGGTGCAGTGCTACAGGTAGCCTAGCTCCCTCTATCTAATCCATGACACTCAAGTAGTATCCACACTGATATTCCACTCAATTATACTAGGGCACCATCTATATGGTATTTATTCTACAATCTGATAATCATATCCGTCTATCCAGAACCATGTTACCAGAATCCTCGTCACACCAGTAAGTATGGCTACGATTATCCATAGAGTCTGCAACTAATGTACATACCTCTAGAATCATGGTATTTAAAATTTTTGTATTGCCGCTAGCTTGGCTGCGAAAACTTTAAATTCCCATACCCGAGAAATACATCCAAAATCAGACTCTATCTCATCGCCAAACCAGCTAATATGGCTGTAGAAGAATCTAGATTCTATGACTGAGGCAACCTAGCCCATAATGTTATCTTGGTAGAAAATCAAGTCAATAATGAATACCAAGAATCAAATTCAACGATGAACAAGGAAGATAGACAGATACTGTCATAATCGAATTTCGAGATAGTTTATAATAAGATTCTTAAGGGTCATCCCAGGAATCTTCTCAAGTAGTCCTAACTGTGATTGAGTACTCTCTCAACTAAAGCCTATTCCTTAGTTCTTATCGCAGGTGCGCAGCAGTACAACTAATCGTTGTATTACCACGACATCGTACTAATACGACTCTCGATCTGCATGGGACACCACTAAAAATATGTCACGAACCGCACCCACTGTGAGGGTACGAGTACGTAAAAATGCCCAGCCTACGCCACAGTGTCAGCGGTAGAACGCTGTTCTAGGTCACTATTTAACCAATAACTCACACAATTATAAAATGTACTTATCAAATCTCAACTCCGAACGGAGGACAAGTATAGATATAATAGAATCTCAATCACAGTCTAAGCACGATATGATAACACAGAAGTTTATAACTAAGACTAAATACAACAATAAAACCAACTACTAAAATAATATAATCTCCAACAATCTCAAAACAAACATATCTCAACTTATCTACAATTCAAGTTATAAAACATAAAAACTAAACCAAGCTAACTAGCTAGTCTCCCGATAACTCCTGAGTGTCGGGGCCAAAGGTAGCTAAGCCATCTTCTGGTCCATAGTAAGTAGGGCAAGTGTCCTCGGGGAAAGTATCTGTAATATTTTTAACAGGTCCAGTCAGGACAGGAACGAGTACAACTCATCTAAAAAACCCAAGTAAATGACAGAGAACTATAAAGCAGTTATAGACAGTTTTATTGATGAACATGGTAGTTTATATTCTGGTTTTAGTTCCTAAGTGAAGCCTTCCTTGTGGCACTTGCTTTTTTTGGGGTCTCAGCCAGCTGGTTTTGTATGGCCAGATTTCGGAGTGATACTCGAGGATCTTCCTGCTTATCAACCAGATGGTGAATACCAGACGTAATCCTGGCAATGAGTTGGTTTATTTTGCTCTCCCACTCTATTATAAATTTTTCTTTTGAGACATTTAGCCACCGAACAAGTGTTAGCTCGTGTTAAAACTTAATTTTTGTTTGCCTAAGGGTTGTAACATGATTGACAAATCCTAGGGTTGATCATGTATGACTTAACTCTTGCTAGTCTCGTATTTTATATGACTAGCTTTATGATCATCTGAATATGTAATATTTGGGATGCCTTATTTTGTATGTCTGATGATCTAACATCTTGTACAATTTATTTGCTTGCTTGAGATTGAGACACTAGGCTTGTTCTTGACCGTAGAGACCGATAGATTGTAGTTTAACTCTCATGCATCTAGACAGCCATGACCGTATATCGAGGTAGATTATACTTCAATGTACGTAGCTGGCTGTGTCTGTCCCCCGCTCTCCAGTATTTTGGTTCTGGGGCGTGACACGGTTTAAGTGGTGGCCCATGCAGGTCTTGTAAATCAAGATGTGTGAGGGTTTCACTGAATAGATGTCTCAATCAGCACTCATCCTTGATCTCTACTCGTGTCTTCTAATCTTTCTGAAATCTTGACCTGATCATATGTTTATATCCTCGATCTATCATGGTCCTTCCTTATTGTTTTCTATGTCGTTTCTTCAGCGGCATTGTTCCTAGTCCTACCGATCAGCAAGGAGGAGCACCTCCAGTGGACCAGCAGCAACCTGGAGACCAGGCCCAGCACTCTAGAGTGGCCTCCCGAGTCATACATTCCGGGGATCCAGAGCCCCCAGTTCAGCTAGTCCAGCCTGCAGAGCCTGATAATGGAACCCTGGTGGGGCTTATTAGGGAATTGCTTGTATCTCAAGATCGTCGGGGCGATATCTTGCACCAGATAGTACAAGATGCCATGGGCAGAGTTGGTTATCAAGGGAACAATGCGGCTAACAGCTTCAAGCGTCTGAACCCTCCGTTCTTTGACGGCACTGAAGATGTTATTTCTACTGATGCATGGCTTCAGGACACAGAGGTTATCCTGAAAGCAGCTAGGATTTCTGAGGGTGAAAAGGTGGCCGTTGTGCGCCTGCAGTTATTAGACTTAGCCCACAGCTGGTGGGTGATGCAAGCAGTTGGATTGGCGACACCTGTCTTATGGGCGGTATTTAGCGACAAGTTTCAGACGAAGTACTTTGATGTAGTAGCACGGTATGATCTGTAGACCAGATTCAGCAATCTCAAGCAGATGGAAAGGACGGTCGATGGATATACGGTCGAGTTTTCTAGGCTTAGTCAATTTGCTTCCACCTTGGTGGCGACCGAATTGGACCGAGTACAGCGATTCCAGCAGGGACTCCACCTAGAGATCATTATACCCGTGAAGCAGTTTGAGCACCAGACATTTGATGCCGTCTTGCGAGTAGCGAAGAGGCATGAGTATACTTCCCAGAGGATAATAGATCGAACTGTAAGACGAAAGAGGTCTTATGGACAGTTGTCCCAGTCATCAATACCAGCCCCGGCAGTTAGGGCTTTGACCATTGGAGCTCCTAGGATGGCGACCACAGTTTCGTCGGTTCAGCACTCGACGACGATGTACCCTCAGCAACAGAAGCAGAAGCAGAAGCAGTCTTCCGCGATGGGCTACACTAATTGTGGGAAGCCAGGACACGTAGTCTCAAAGTGTCACAGAGCACAGGGGTTGTGCTTGGCTTGTGGGGCACCGGATCACATGATAGCTCCCTGCCCGCATAGAGCCAGTTCCTCTTCATCAACCCTAACTAGTCCATCGGTTAGGGGAACAACACCAGTGCAACAGCAGTACCAGCCTCCGAGGCCATTGCCGCCTCAGGCTCAAGCTTTCCAGCAGCAGAGGCCGCAACAGTATGCTCAGGCCCAAGCTCAGATTCAGAATAGGTAGAGAGGTCACCAACAGAAGGGACCTGCACTGAAAGGACAAGGACAGGTTATGGCTCTGACCATGGCAGAAAAATTAGCATCAGGTGAGGTGGTGGTAGGTACCATTCTCGTTAACTCTTTTCCAGCATCAGTATTATTTGATTCGGGTGCATCATATTTATTTGTGTCTGTACGAGTCGCTACACGAACAAGACTGGAGCTCGAGTCATTGTCAGTAAGGCTCAATATACTTACTGGTAGTGGTCTTGTCAGAGTAGATATAGTTTATTCCTCGTGTCGAATCGTAGTTAGCGGTAGAGAGTTTTCTGCTAGATTGATAGAATTCTCGATGGACGGTTATGATGTGGTCCTATGAATGGATTGGTTGAAGGATCAATACGCAAGAATAGACTGCCATGTTGGCAGGATTATTTTTGGTATTTTCGACAAAGAAGAGTTTTCATTTTCCTGGGGCGAAGTAGAACCTTCTCCTTCAGTCTTACAGATGGCAGTAGCAGAGGCAGTTCAGTTTTCCAGAGTCGTTGAAGAGTTTCCAGACGTGTTCCTGTCACGACCCGCACCCTAGAGTAAGGGCAGAAGACGTGGGTACGTCCAGCCTACGCCGCAGAATCGATGGTAAAACGCTGTATATAGGGTCTGTAAATACTTCGACTAAAACAGATAAATGTACCTGTGCAGTATATACACTCCGAATGGAGGTGACAAAGTAATACAGTCTTAATCACATAGACAAAACTAAGGTAGATAGCATGGAAGAAAAATGGGAAAGATAAAAACAGGAAATAAGTTCAAAATCCACACAAGTCCAATGCTAAACACAAAGTCACAGAGTATAGAATATAATATAGTGCTACAGTCTAAAAAGTACTAGCTGGCTCGCAGGCCAGGCAAACCTAACTAAACTATACTACTCAGGGTGAGCAAAGTCTAGTGGCTCGACTATCAAACCACGGTCCAAGTCTACAGCATCTAACCCGTCCCCATAATAGGTCGGGCAATCAGCCTCTGAATCATTTGTAAAATTGTCAACGGTATCCTGTCAGGAAAATGAGCAAGTACAAGCACTAACAGCAGTTCCATATGAATTGACAAATACTATAAGAGACAGTATAATAAAATACAAGACAAAGATATAGGGCGACTTGGGAACCATTCGAAAGCTGAGTTACAACCCTTAAACCAAACAAGGACCGGGGTTATAACCCTTCCTTCGAACAGAACTTAGTCTCAAATCATGGTACAGTATAATGGCAGGTAGAGCATGTGAGTAAATAAAATCATAGCATGGTGAGAAGTACAGAAAGTAAAGCTGAACTGGATATAAGATACGACAATAAATGTAAAATATGTTTTGAACTATTAGAGCGATATGTGATCGGCTTTTAGGTAAGTGACAAGACAAGTTATCCACTTGGCCCGACAATCCACGGTGATCTCACGAAAAGTTATGTCGGCCAACCTGGATAACAGGCGCACGGAGGTATCTGCTACACCCTACGTGAGGTGAGGGTGGCGCTAGCAAAATAGTGACAGGAGGCTTTGATCACATAACCCTTAATAATTTTGCCATCCCCGAATAGTATCACGGATCCGGACATGGCACGTCATGGCACGGGATTCCATAAGAGGGTAGCAAGTCCTCTTAGAAATTGGTGTCTATATAAGTACATGAAACACGGAATATCATATACCAATATACCAAGAAAGTCCAGGAATAACATCTCATGACAGGATCCGACGTATACTAGTCCGTGAACTATTGTGTCAAGAATCAAGTAAGACACTACAACTGAATCGGATATAGTAGATATCAAGACAATGAAAACTATCAGTACATGTACTCGCCTGTGGTCCTGAGCTGATAAGGTGAACAGACGCTCAGAGTAAATCACAGACCTAAAATGAGATACTATGAGTTAAACAGGGTTTCATAATGAAAAGGAAACTAATTTAAGTCATGATATGCAAGTCTAAGTCAAACTAGGTCAATCTAGGTCAAACCGGGTCAAACTGGGTCATACTAGGTCACTGGGAGTCAATCCAAGTCAAACTAGGTCAAACGGGGTCAAGGGTTGACTTACAGTTAACTTTTGGTCAAAAAGTCAACTCTGGTCAACTCTAGGTCAATCTTAGGTCAAACTAGTCTAATGTTGACCAACAGTTGATTTTCAGTCAACTGGTCAACTCTGGTTTGATTTCGGTCAAATCTAGTCACTTATAGGCTAAGTTTGACTCTCGGTTGACTTTTGTTGACTTTTGGTCAAAATGGTCAACCGAAGTCAAAACTAGTCTAGGAGCACTATATTTGACCATTACCAACCAAAGGAACCAAGTTCTAGCCATACCTATAACTCTAAACTCAAATACCTTAGTTCTAGGTATTACCTACACTACCCTTACCAAGGTAAATACCTATACCTTGCACATACCACTCTAACCTAGGAATACTAGCCTAGGTTCCCTAGGATAGCTAAATACTATCCTATACTAACATTATCTACCAAGAAATCCTAGTATCTAGGTCATCTAGATTATCTTAGAACATATGTTGGTTTACCATACCCCTTTACCTTACTAATATCATATACCACTCCTCACATTATTCTAGCACTCACCCACACAACTCACTCTCACCCAATACTCACATATATCACTCACCTATAAGCTTTCCTATAGGTTTACACATAGGCTAACCTATAGGCTACTAGCTATACTCACTAGGCTCTCTCTCACACACACACAAACTCATAACACACACACACATAGGGCATAAATAGGATACATGTATATAGGTTCTAGGGACTGATTTTGGGTGGTATATGGGGTTGTGTTTGAGTCATGTTAGGACAGGTTTTTGGGGGCTGTGCTTGGGACAATTTTGGACTGAGTTTAGGGGGCTGCTTTTAGGGGGTTAATGTCAGGTTTTGGACTGAAATTATGGACAACATGTAGCAGGTTTTTGGGGTCTTTGATGGGCTGTCATATGGGGGTGTAATAGACAGCTACTAGGCTTGTGTGGACTATTTTTGTGGACAACAATAGAGTGTTTAAGGGTGGCTGTTATGGAGTCTAGATGGGATGGTTTTGGTGGTGGTTCGATGGGCTGATATGGACAGCCAACAGTGGGTTTAGGACAGCCAACAAGGCTTGGTTTATACTGCTGCTATGAAGAGCTGTCAAGTGATGTTAAGGGCTATCCTTAAGGCTGGATTGGGACTGGTATAGGGGACTGGAATAGGCTAAGATTGGACAGGTTTGGGATGGCTTATTGGGTGTGTTGGGGGCTGTCATTGCCCTGCTAAGTGCTGCCAATACAGCAGCAAACATGGGACTGTTTGCTCCCCATTGCTGCTGTCATAACCAGCAGGTCCTCCCTCTCCTTCTTCCCTCATCCACCACTCTCTATACACTCTCCATACCACTCTAAATCTCTCTATCAAACCCTCTATATAAACACACCTATATACACATCAATATCCCCACCAACACCACTCTCAATCATTCCCTCAAACACCTCTCCTACACTCTCCAACACACAACACATATACACACAAGCCATCACTTGGCCAAAATCCTCATGCCCCCATCCAAACACAAAATGTCACACCAAACATATCATAGTATATATACATATATATAAGCCATAATATATATATACACAGACATATATATATATATATATATATATATATATATATATATATATATATATATATATATATATATATATATATATAATAATAATAATAATATATATACCACCATATATATATACATATATATATTTAACAATATGATACAATATGATACTTAGGAAAACACATCTCTACACACCCATAAATCTGAGAATAAATATTAAAACAACAATAAATTAATATCTAATAAATCTACATGTGTCCAAATATGGGTTTTCCCACTAGGACACGATCCTACACATAGGACACCTCTACAAGTCTTCAAATGGACACGAATGGAGACACAACCATGGGTGGAGAAATGGACACGAAAAAGCTTTTCGATGCACCACCGACACGTAGGAATCCCGAATGGACACGAACGAGCTCCGACTCCTCCCAAACTTGAGTAGCTTCCTCCTTGGCTTGAATGGAGAAGGAAAGAAGAAGGTTGGGTGGAGAAATGGAAGGATTTGGTAGAGAAAATGATAGAGATTGCTCTCTAAAAATTTGGGGAAGAACTAGAGAAAGGAAAATGAAGTGGAAAGAAATGTCATGAGTCTCTCTCCAACCCTAGCTAGGGCCGGCCATGTATGGCTGATTTCCCCCTATTTTACAAAGTCTAAAATACCCCCACTAGCCTATTTAATTAAATATTAGGAATGGGTTTAAGTCGGGGCTAGTTTAGTCATTCTAAAAACTCTAATCTAACCAAACCCTATCCATAATAATTAGTATAACCTCTAACTAAAATATTTATATAATGTGGCCATGACTAACTAATGTGTGGGTCCCACTAGAGTCAAAACTACCCCGGGTCCCCGATACAAGTCGGATTGAGTTGAAATTTGAACCCGACTCAAATAACTCCAAAATAATATTATAAATAAATAAATAATTCTAAAATAACTCTAAGATGGTAAAATGACCAAAATACCTCTGTTCATGAAAACTGAGGGTGACAAATCTACCCACCTTAAAAAAAATTTGTCCTCAAAATTAAAACAAACATACACGGAATTCACATGCAAAAACATAAAAATTATACCTCAGGGCTCGAAGAGATAAGGAAAACGCTCCCGCATGTCATCCTCTCTCTCCCAGGTAGACTCACCTGGAGAGTGGTGCCTCCATGCAACACGAACCAAGGGTATAACCTGGTTCCGGAGCACCTTCTTCCTACGATCCAGAATCTCCACTGGCTGCTCTGGATAGTGAAGAGTAGGTCCCACCTCGATCGCTGAATGGTCCAATACATGGCTGGGGTCCGCCAGGTACCGTCTCAGCTGCGACACATGGAACACGTTGTGTGCCCCCTCTAGCGTAGGTGGCAAGTCTAGTCGATAAGCCACTGCACCGACCCTCTCAAGGATAGTGAAAGGTCCGATGTAGCACGGACTAAGCTTTCTGCCTCCGCCAAAGCGAATCGTGCCCCGTGTCGGAGAAATCTTCAGGAACACCAAAGCACCAGCCTAGACATAAAACAAACTCAGCACACAAGACAAACAAAATCACAAGCATCATAAATAGGAACTGAAACTAACATCGAACTCTAACGGTCTCCGGTGGCTATCGGCCCAATGTCGCTGCCTATCCTGAGCCACCCGAAGTCTGTCTCTGATCAACCTGACCTTCTCAGCTGCATCTACTACCATCTTCGGTCTAAGCAGCACTCTCTCGCCAATATCGTCCCATGACAAGGGAGTACGGCATCTCCGTCCGTATAGAGCCTCGAATGGCGACATCTCTATACTGGCCTGGTAGCTATTATTGTAAGCAAACTCTACCAGGTGAAGATGGTCCTCCCAAGAACCAAATCAAGCACAATCGTGCGAAACATATCCTCCAAAGTCTGGATGGTCCTCTCTGACTGCCCGTCTTTCTGGGGTGATAAGCGGTACTAAACTTGAGCGAGGTACCCAAGCTAGCCTGCAAACTCCTCCAGATGTGGGAAGTGAAACGGCTGTCCCGGTCTGAAACTATGCTCACAGAAACCCCATGCAATCGTACGATCTGATGAACGTACAGCTCTGCCAACCTCTCCGTAGACAATCCCACCTTGAAAGGCAAAAAGTGGGCCGATTTGGTCAATCTATCAACTATGACCCAAATTGCGTCTTTCCCTCCTGGAGATCGTGGAAGTCCGGACACAAAGTCCATGGTGATGTGCTCCCACTTCCACTCAGGAATGGGTAGTGGCTGTAGCAACCCACCAGGCCTCTGTCTCTCGGCCTTCACCTGCTGACATACCAAGCAGCGAGATACAAACTGAGCTACCTCGCGCTTCATATCGTACCACCAAAAGTGCTCCCTCAGATCTCTGTACATCTTGTTGGCACCAGGATGCATAGAGTACTGAGAGCGATGTACCTCCTAAAGAACCTCCTCCCGAAGCTCTCCACTCGGAACGCACAGTCTAGCACCGTGCCGCAGCGACCCATCTTCGGCAATAGAGAAGTCATCGAGCAAACATGACCGTACCTGCTCTATGATGCTCCTCAGGGCAACATCATCATACTGTGTTGATCTGACTCTGTCCATCAACTCAAACTGAATCTGTAAGCCCCACATCTGTACCTCCATGCCCGGAATAATTACCTCGATTCCTAAACTGTCCAGGTCAGCCAAAAGATGATGATCTGCTGTCAGATACATAGCTATTGGATACCTGCTCAAGGTATCTACAACTACATTGGCCTTCCGTGGATGGTACTGCAAGGCGATATCGAAGTCCTTCATCAGCTCGAGCCAACATCTCTGCCACATGTTCAGCTCCTTCTGTGTAAACACGTACTTCAAGCTCTTGTGATCAGTGAAGATCTTAACCCGCTCGCCATACAAGTAGTGTTTCCACAACTTCAAGGCAAAGATGACAACGGCCAACTCCAGATCGTGAGTCGGGTAGTTCTTCTCATGCGGACGTAACTGCCTAGATGCATAGGCAATCACCTTCCCGTGCTGCTGAAGAACACAACCCAAACCCCTGCCAGAAGCGTCCCTGTAGATCGAGAAACAACCGGTCCCAGACGGTAATGTCAAGATCGGAGCTGATGTCAACCTCTTCTTCAGCTCATCGAAGGCGGCCTGACACTCCTCAGTCCAGATGAACTCCACGTCCTTCCTGGTGAGTTTAGTCATCGGCTCTGCAATCCGTGAGAAGTCCTGGACGAACTTCCGATAGTAGCCCACCAAACCCAGGAAGCTCCGAATCTCGGCAACTGTACTAGGTATAGACCAAGACTCTACCGCAGCAATCTTCTTCTGGTCTACTGAGATCCCGAGCTCGGTCACAACATGACCCAAGAACTCGACCTGGTCCAAGAAGAACTCATACTTCGAAAGCTTCCCGTACAACTGCTCCCTCCTTAGAGTCTCGAGCACAATCCTGAGATGCTCCTCGTGCTCCTCCGGCGTCTTCGAGTAGACTAAGATGTCATCAACGAAGACCACCACGAACTTGTCAAGGTAGTGATGGAATACCTTGTTCATCAAGTTCATGAACACTGCTGGGGCGTTGGTCAACCCAAATGGCATGACAGTGAACTCGTACTGGCCGTACCGAGTCTGAAAAGCCATCTTCGGAATGTTTTCCTGCTTCACCTTCAGCTGATGATAACCGGACCTCAGGTCTATCTTCGAAAACACCCTAGCGCCGCTCAACTGATCGAACAAGTCATCAATCCTCGACAACAGGTACTTGTTCTTGATACTGAGATTGATGAGCGCCCTGTAATCGATACACATACGCATCGTACCATCCTTCTTTGGTACAAATATGACTGGCGCTCCCCAAGGTGATGAACTGGATCTGATGAATCCCTTGTCCTGCAGCTTGTCGACCTGCTTTTTCAGCTCTGCCAACTCGCCGTTGTTGACCCTATAGACGTGCTGTGAGATAGGCTCAGTGCCCGGCACTAAGTCTATAGAAAACTCAATGTCTCTATCTGGCGGCAACCCAGGCAACTCCTCGGGAAAAACATCCATGAAATCAGCTATCAATGGATGCGGCAATGCCTGCCCCGCCAGCAAAGCTCCACAGAACCCATCTTCCTGCTCAGCTGCTCCCCTGGCAAACACAATCTCTGGCTCTCCCGGCGGCCTAAACAGAACCCTACCTCCTCTACAGTCTATACTAGCATGGTGCATGCTCAACCAATCCATTCCGAGTACCACATCGGACCTTGGAAGGCACATTACGAGCAAGCACGCACTCAAATCTCGGCCTCCTACAGTAACTCTCCGTCCCTTATAGATATTGTTGACCAGGATGATACCTCCCCCGGTCAATATCTTGCAAGTCTGACCTAAGGGTTCAGCAATAATGTTGTGTCTCAGAGTAAAGGATACAGACACAAAACTATGAGTGACACCGAAATCAAACAAGACAAAAGCAGGGAATGAATCAAGAAGAACGTGACCTGCCACAACGTCACCCACTGGCTCTGCCTTCTCCTCTGCTGTCAAGGCGAACACTCTGCCCGCAGGGGCTTTCCTCTGGTGCTGTGTAAAGCGCTGCTGCTGGGTCTGAAGTGGAGGACCTCTCTGCTGAACTGCTGGTCCTCTGGCCTGCTGCGCTCTGTCCTGGCCTCCTCGGGCTCCACGAAGATGGCAATCCTTCAGCTGGTGATCGGATGCCCCACAATATAGGCAGACGCCCAACCTCTTCCTACAGACCTCTCGAGTGTGGCCCGGCTTCCGGCAGAAAGCGTACTGAGTAGCCTGCCTCTGGCCCTCTCCCTGGTGCTGCTGGACACGCGTCGGTGCCTGCTGAAATTGCAACTGAGGCTGCTGCTGAATCTGCTGGAAATGAGGGCGCTTCGTCGGCCCCGCGCTCGATCTCCCTCCTAGAACATTGCTTCCCCTCTTCGGCTTCAGGTCAAAGTCCTCCTCTGCGATCTGCGCCTCTATCAGAATCTGCTCGAACGTCGCATCTCGTCGCCCAGATGTACGAGTGCGTACTGCATGGATAAGGCCCCTCCAGAACTTTCGGGCCTTGTACCCCTCATCCTGGATCAAACTGGGTGCAAACCTACTCAGGCGGAAGAACTCCGCTGCATACTCGTCTACCGACGAGTTCCTCTGCACCAAACTGGCAAACTGTCCCTCCAAAGCTGTCAAGGCTACATCCGGGTATAACTTCTCCTTAAAGAGCTTCCTGAAGTCCTCTCAAGACAACCCTCTTACCGACGCACGCGGATCCATACGGTACCAAGTCAGCGCTATATCGAAGAACTGGCCCGCTGAAGACGTCACCCAAAGCCCTCTCGGGACCTCTGCCAACTCCAGACTCCGCTGGACATCCTCCAGCCAGTCATCCGCATATAGGATACCCTCGGTACCTTTGAACTCCCTCGGGTTCATCTTCCTGAAGTCTCGGTGTGTACCGGGCCTCCCCTGACCCTGCTGCTGTACTGGTGCTCCCTGAACTGTACCCGGTGTACCCCTCTCTACTGCTGCCATTGCCAGCTGATGGGAGTTCTCCATGGTCTGTCGTAACAACTCTGTCTGTGCACTCTGAGTCTGCAACATCTACTGCAGAAGGGCCATCACCCCCTGAGTATCCGTCGGTAGCGGAGGCGACGGTGGAAGAACATCAGAAATGACCATGGACGGTCCCGCTGCTGGAGATGGAAGACCTCCTGGAACCGTCGTTGCTGCTCCCGCCTGAAGGGCAGGAACTGAGATGGCAGCTCCCTCAGCTGTAGCTCCCGCAGCCGGAGGTGGAAGACCTCCTGGAACTGTCGCTGCTACTCCTGCCTGAAGGGCAGGAACTAAGGCTGCTGCCCTCTCGATTGCTACTCCCGCAGCCGGAGGTGGAAGTCCTGTCGGATCGGGCCTCTCCGGAACAGCACTAGATCCGGCTGCCTGAGAGCGAGTAATCGTCATCCTGAGGATAGATTGAAACAAGGAATTAATATGGCACATGATAGGAAATATCAAAGAAGGACAATTAAATTTAATGCAAAAGAGTTGTCATGATAATCAAAAGATCAGAAATTTCCTAAGATATGATTGAGTAACTCCTATCATACCCTAGATCCTACGTCCTAATTGTAGGCTCGTAATTAGTACTCTAAGTCGAGCACCATTACGAGTTCGTACTAGTTGCGACACTGACCTGCATGGGCCACCACAAAAACATATCACGACCCGCACCCTAGAGTAAGGGCACGAGACGTGGGTACGTCCAGTCTATGCCACAGAATCGACGGTAGAACGCTGTATATAGGGTCTGTAAATACTACGACTAAAATAGATAAATGTACCTGTACAGTATATACACTCCGAATGAAGGTGACATAGTAATACAGTCTCAATCACATAAATAAAACTAAGGTAGATAGCATGAAAGAAAAATGGGATAGATAAAAACAAGAAATAAGTTCGAAATCTACACGTCCAATGCTAAACACAAAGTCACAGAGTATAGAATATAATATAGTGCTACAGTCTGAAAAGTACTAGCTGGCTCGTAGGCCAGGCAAACCTAACTAAACTATACTACTCAGGGTGAGTAAAGTCTAGTGGCTCGACTATCAAGTCACGGTCCAAGTCTACTCCATCTAACTCGTCCCCATAATAGGTCGGGCAATCAGCCTCTGAATCATCTGTAAAATTGTCAACGGTATCCTGTCAGAAAAATGAGCAAGTACAAACACTAACAGCAGTTCCATGTGAATTGACAAATACTGTAAGAGACAGTATAATGAAATACAAGACAAAGATATAGGGCGACTTGGGAACCATTCGAAAGCCGAGCTACAACCCTTAAACCAAACAAGGACCGGGATTGTAACCCTTCCTTCGAACAGAACTTAGTCTCAAATCATGGTACAGTATAAAGGAAGGTAGAGCATGTGAGTAAATGAAATCATAGCATGGTGAGAAGTACAGAAAGTAAAGCTGAACTGGATATAAGATACGACAATAAATATAAAATGTGTTTTGAACTATTAGAGCGATATGTGATCGGCTTTTAGGTAAGTGACAAGACAAGTTATCCACTTGGCCCGACAATCCACGGTGATCTCATGAAAAGTCATGTCGGCCAACCTGGATAACAGGCGCACGAAGGTATCTGCTATACCCTACGTGAGGTGAGGGTGGCACTAGCAAAATAGTGACCAGAGGCTTTGATCACATAACCCCTAATAATTCTTCCATCCCCGAATAGTATCACGGATCCGGACATGGCACGTCATGGCACGGGATTCCATAAGAGGGTAGCAAGTCCTCTTAGAAATCGGTTTCTATATAAGTACACGAAACACGGAATATCACATACCAATATACCAAGAAAGTCCAGGAATAACATCTCATGACAGGATCCGACATATACTAGTCCGTGAACTATCGTGTCAAGAATCAAGTAAGATACTACAACTGAATCGGATATAGTAGATATCAAGACAATAACAACTATCAATGAATGTACTCGCCTGTGGTCCTGAACTGATAAGGTGAACAGATGCTCAGAGTAAATCACAGACCTAAAATGAGATACTATGAGTTAAACATGATTTCATAATAAAAAGAAAACTAATTTAAGTCATGATATGCAAGTCTAAGTCAAACTAGGTCAACCTAGGTCAAATCGGGTCAAACTGGGTCATACTAGGTCACTGGGAGTCAATCCAAGTTAAACTAGATCAAACGGGGTCAAGGGTTGACTTACAGTTGACTTTTGGTCAAAAAGTCAACTCTGGTCAACTCTAGGTCAACCCTAGGTTAAACTAGTCTAATGTTGACCAACAGCTGATTTTCAGTCAACTGGTCAACTCTGGTTTGGTTTCAGTCAAATCTAGTCACTTATAGGCTAAGTTTGACTCTCGGTTGACTTTTATTGACTTTTGGTCAAAATGGTCAACCGAAGTCAAAACTAGTCTAGGAGCACTATATTTGACCATTACCAACCAAAGGAACCAAGTTCTAGCCATACCTATAACTCTAAACTCAAATACCTTAGTTCAAGGTATTACCTACACTACCCTTACCAAGGTAAATACCTATACCTTGTACATACCACTCTAACCTAGGAATACTAGCCTAGGTTCCCTAGGATAGCTAAATACTATCTTATACTAACATTACCTACCAATAAATTCTAGTATCTAGGTCATCTAGATTATCTTAGAACATATGTTGGTTTACCATACCCCTTTACCTTACCAATATCATATACCACTCCTCACATTATTCTAGCACTCACCCACACAACTCACTCTCACCCAATACTCACATATATCACTCACCTATAAGCTTTCCTATAGGTTTACACATAGGCTAACCTATAGGCTACTAGCTATACTCACTAGGCTCTCACACACACACACACACACATAAACTCATAACACACACACACACACATAGGGCATAAATAGGATACATGTATATAGGTTCTAGGGACTGATTTTGGGTGGTATATGGGGCTGTGTTTGAGTCATGTTAGGACAGGTTTTTGGGGGCTATGCTTGGGACAATTTTGGACTGAGTTTAGGGTGCTGCTTTCAGGGGGTTAATGTCAGGTTTTGGACTGAAATTATGGACAGCATGTATCAGGTTTTTGGGGTCTTTGTTGGGCTGTCATATGGGGGTGTAATTGACAGCTACTAGGCTTGTGTGGATTGTTTTTGTGGACAGCAATAGAGTGTTTAAGGGTGGCTGTTATGGAGTCTAGATGGGATGGTTTTGGTGGTGGTTCGATGGGCTGATATGGACAGCCAACAGTAGGTTTAGGACAGCCAACAAGGCTTGGTTTATACTGCTGCTATGAAGGGCTGTCAAGTGATGTTAAGGGCTGTCCTTAAGGCTGGATTGGGGACTGGTATAGGGGACTGGAATAGGCTAAGATAGGACAGGTTTGGGATGGCTTATTGGGTGTGTTGGGGGATGTCATTGCCCTGCTAAGTGCTGCCTATACAGCAGCAAACAGGGGACTGTTTGCTCCCCATTGCTGCTGTCATAACCAGCAGGTCCCCCTCTCCTTCTTCCCTCATCCACCACTCTCTATACACTCTCCATACCACTCTAAATCGCTCTATCAAACCCTCTATATAAACACACCTATATACACATAAATATCCCCACCAACACCACTCTCAATCATTCCCTCAAACACCTCTCCTACACTCTCCAACACACAACACATACACACACAAGCCATCACTTGGCCGAAATCCTCATGCCCCCATCCAAACACAAAATGTCACACCAAACATATCATAGTATATATACATATATTTTTATATATATATATATATATATATATATATATATATATATATATATATATATATATATATATATATATATATATATATATATATATATAAAAGCCATAATATATATATATATATATATATATATATATATATATATATATATATTTTATATATATATATATATATATATATATATATATATTTATATATATATATATATATATATATATATATATATATATATATATATATATATATATATATATATATATATATATTATGGCTTATATAAATATATATATATAAATATATATATATATATATATATATATATATATATATATATATATATATATATATATATATATATATATATATATATATATATATATAAATATATATATATATATATAATATATATATATATATATATATATATATATATATATATATTTATATATATATATATATATATATATATATATATATATATATATATATATATATATATATATATATATATATATATATATATATATATATATATATATATATATATATATATATATATATATATATATAAATAAATAAATAAATAAATAAATATATATATATATATATATATAGAATAAAAATATAAAAAATATAAAAAAAAAATAGAATAAAAATATATATATATATATATATATATATATATATATATATATATATATATATATATATATATATATATATATATATATATATATACCACCATATATATATACATATATATATTTAACAATATGATACAATATGATACTTAGGAAAACACATCTCTACACACCCATAAATCTGAGAATAAATATTAAAACAACAATAAATCAATATCTAATAAATCTACATGTGTCCAAATAGGGGTTTTCCTACTAGGACACGATCCTACACATAGGACACCTCTACAAGTCTCCAAATGGATACAAAATGGACACGAATGGAGACACAACCATGGGGGTCATTCCTATGGATCAAAATCATCCTAATGCATGAGAGAAATGAGAAGGAAAAGGGATTTATACCTCCCGGTGATTCGGATCGAAGAAAAAGCTTCCCGATGCGCCACCGACACGTAGGAAACCCGAATGGACACGAACGAGCTCCGACTCCTCCCAAACTTGAGTAGCTTCCTCCTTGGCTTGAATGAAGAAGGAAAGAATAAGGTTGGGTGGAGTAATGGAAAGATTTGGTGGAGAAAATGATAGGGATTGCTCTCTAAAAATTTGGGGAAGAACTAGAGCGAAGAAAATGAAGTGGAAAGAAATGTCACGAGTCTCTCTCCACCCCTAGCTAGGGCCGGCCATGTATTACTGATTTCCCCCTATTTTACAAAGTCTAAAATACCCCCACTAGCCTATTTAATTAAATATTAGGAATGGATTTAAGTTGGGCTAATTTAGTCATTCTAAAAACTCTAATCTAACCAAACCCTATCCATAATAATTAGTCTAACCTCTAACTAAAATATTTATATCATGTGGGCCATGGCTAACTAATGTGTGGGTTCCATTAGAGTCAAAACTACCCCGGGTCCCCGATACAAGTCGGATTGAGTTGAAATTCGAACCCGACTCAAATAACACCAAAATAATATTATAAATAAATAAATAATTCTAAAATAATTCTAAGGTGGTAAAATGACCAAAATACCCCTGTTCATGAAAACTGAGGGTGACAGTTCCCCAGAGAGCTTCCAGGCATGCCTCTAGAGAGAGAGATAGAGTTTACTATCGACTTGATTCCAGGGACCACACCAGTATCAGAGAGAGTCTACAGGATGACACCTTCAGAATTGGAGATCTTGTACAAGATGATTGAAGAACTCAGAACCAAGGGATTCATTCGTGCTAGTGGATCACCTTGGGGAGTCCCGATGCTTTTTGTGAAGAAGAAGGATGGTACATCAAGATTATGTGTTGATTATCGTACCTTAAATTTTGTAACAATCAAGAACAGATATCCTCTGCCAAGGATATATGACTTGTTCGATCAACTCAGGAGGGCAGCAGTATTCTCGAAGATTGACTTGCGATCGGGGTACCATCAGATCAGAGTCAGAGAACAAGACATTCCGAAGACATCATTCAGATCTAGATATGGACATTGGGAGTTTCTCGTTATGCCTTTCGGAGCGACCAATGCGCCAACAGTATTCATGGATCTCATGAATCGTATATTCATGACCTATTTAGATTAGTTCGTGATAGTGTTCATAGACGACATCTTAGTCTATAGTAAGAATGAAGCTGAGTATGAGCAGCATCTCCGAATAATCCTGTAGATTCTCAGAGAGCACCAGTTGTACGCAAAGTTCAGTAAGTACGAATTTTGGCTTGATCACATTTCGTACTTAAGTCACATCATCACCCGAGGTAGAGTGGAAGTGGACCCCCAAAAGATAGTTGCCATTGAGATATGGCCAGTTCCCAGCACCGTCGCAGAAGTTTACAGTTTTCTAGGATTGGCCGACTATTACCGACAATTTGTGTCAGACTTTGCTCAGATTTTGGCATAATTGATGCATTTATCCTACAAGAATGTACAGTTTTCTTGGACAGTAGAGTGTCAGAGTTTATTTGAGAAGTTGAGACAAGGATTAATGACGGCACCCATTCTCACACTTCCAGATGGGACTGGAGGATTTTCAGTTTATTATGACACTTCCGGCAAGGGATTGGTATGCGTCTTGATGCAGCATGGTAAGGTAGTAGCTTATATGTCATGCCAGCTTTGTGATTATGAGAGAAATTATCCAACCCACGACTTAGAGTTAGCAGCGGTGGTCTTTGCACTTAAGTTGTGGAGGCATTATTTGTACGGAGATCGGGTAGAAATTTTTATCGACCATAAGAGTCTTAAGTATGTGTTTACTCAGAAGGATCTTAACATACGTCAGAGGAGATGGCTAGATCTACTTATGGATTATGACATCAACTTACAGTATCATCCTGGGAAGGCCAACGTCGTTGCAGATGCGTTGAGTAGAAGAGCAGAAGCTTATTTCTAACAGCACAGCCAGAGTTATTAGCAGATCTTCAGAAGATGGGAATAGAGATAGTTCTCCCTACCAATGTGGCATTGATGTCTAGTATGCAAGTTCAGTCCAGTATAGTTGAAAGGATCAAGATAGCTCAACCAACAGATTCTATGCTTCAGCGGCTTAGGACGAAATATGAAGCAAGAAGGAGAACAGAGTTATGTATTCACGAAGACTGTACTCTTCGACATGAAAGGCATCTTTGTGTACCCAGCGATGATATCAGACAGAAGATCATGGCAGAGGCTCACAGTTCGCAGTATTCAATTTATTTCGGTGGCACGAAGATGTATCATGATATCTGTTAGCATTTATGGTGGAATGGCATGAAGAAGAAGATGGCCCCGTTTGTCTCTCGTTGTTTAGTTTGCCAATAAGTTAAAGCTGAACATCAGAGACCAGCCAGATTTCTTCAACCTTTACCGATCCTAGAATGGAAATAGGAGAACATTACCATAGATTTTGTAACTGGATTACCTAATTCTCCAGCTGGGAGAGATGATATCTGGGTTATAGTTGATCGGCTCACGAAGGTAGCTTATTTTATCCCTTTCAAAATTAGACAGTCAACGGATCAGCTTGCAGAGATGCATCTTAGACAGATAGTCAGATTGCATGGAGTGCCAGTCAGTATCGTGTCCGATAGAGATTCAAGATTCACATCGCACTTTTGGCGGAGTCTTCAAGAGAGTTTGGAGACTTGTCTCAAGTTCAGTTCAGCTTATCATCCACAAACAGATGGTCAGTCGGAGCGCACGATTCAAACTCTTGAAGATATGTTGCGATCATATAAACTTGACTTTGGTGGTTCGTGGGAAGATCACCTGCACTTGGTGGAGTTTTCCTACAATAATAGTTTTCAGGCCAGTATCCAGATGGCAACGTTTGAGGCACTGTATGGCAGAGTGCAGATCACCTTTAGCTTAGGACGATGTAGGCGAGAGGCAGATGCTTGGTCCAGAAATGGTTACTCGGACTATCGAGGTGGTCAGACAAGTTAGAGATCATCTTCGAGTTGTACAAGATCGTCAGCGTCATTGGGCCGATTTTTATCGGCATCCTCTTGAGTTTTCTATCGATGACCACGTATTCCTTAGGATCTCGCCTACCCGTGGCGTCGTTCGATTTGGCGTACGGGAAAAGCTTAGTCCTAGGTATATAGGACCGTTTGATATTCTCAAGAGAGTATGTGATGTGTCCTATCATCTCGCTCTTCCACCATTGACATATTCCATGTATCCCAATTACGATGGTATATTCCGGATCTGAGCCATATCCTTGATCATTCGGAATTAGTTGTTGGTACCAACCTTTCGTATAAGGAAAGGCCCATATTGGACCGAAGAGAAAAGGTACCCAAGAACAAGACTATTAGTTCAGTCCATTTTGCTTAGGGTCACCACTCTTTGGGTGAGTCAACGTAGGAGCATGAGGATGATATCCGCTCGCGATATCCACACCTGTTTGACTCATAAGGTATAATGTCTTCCTTATGCCTTATGCTTTTACTTCCTTGCTTGCATAAATGATTGCTTGATTGACTGCTAGTCATAGCTTGCTTATGATCAGTATAGCTTGTCCCGACATCTCTAGCCTCTTGATTAAATTCTGAGGACGTAATTCTTTTAAGGAGGGTAGAGTTGTCACTCCCATTTCCCGTTATACGTATTTTTATTATACATATACAGATTTTTGACATTTGTCAGGTGGATCATAGTTAGACTTGTCTTGCTTAGCCTAGTCTTAGTTTAATCTTGCCTTGGTTTATTTGGTTTGGTTCAACATGACTTGGCTTGGTTTGAGATGAGAAGGGGTTGATATATAAGTCAACTTCTCTCTCTCCTCCATAAATTTTAATTACTTCTCCATCTTCTTCATTTACTCCACCCACCTACACCCAAGCCCTAGGCAAGTGCAACTTGCTTCATGATGGATCTCAAATTTTACTTTTCTATTGTCTTCCTTACTTGATTCTAAGCCTCTTTAGAACTTATCATTTTTGGTTTTGATGGATGGATCTTTGTAGATCAAAGTTTTGATCTTTTCTCATTCTTCTTGGTTTTGATCTACTATTACTTGGTATTTTCGAAAACTAGTTGCTTCATGTTGTAAAAAATTTTGTTCTACCCAATTTTAACCTTTGAAAAGTTGGATTTCAATTTATTTTGATAGAATTACGGACTTTTGAAGTTCATGGGTCAACGAAGCATTTTTATGCTGGTTGAAGAAGATGAACAGTAGTTGCGCACACTTTTTAGTGCCACAACATCAGGTTGTGCAGGTTTTGGTGCAACCTGACTTGGCACGACCTGACCTGGCGTACCATAATAAGGCACAACCTGACTTGGCGCACCCCAGTCAGGCGCAACCTGACTTGGCGCGACCTGACCTGGCGTACCCCAGTCAGGCGCAACTTGACTTGGTGCGACCTGACCTGGCTTACCCCAGTTAGGCACAACCTGACTTGGTATGACCTGACCTGGCGCACCCCAGTCAGGCGCAACTTGACTTGGCACAACTTGACCTGGCGTACCCCAGTCAGGCGCAACCTGACTTGGCCCGACCTGACCTGGTGCACCCCAGCCTGGCGCAACCTAACTTAGGCGTCACCTATTCCCCACCTATCATTTTCTTGGCACCAGTTGACCAACGCTACTTGTTGCCATGATACCCCTTGCCCCTATGCATGTTCTCCTAGTTCTTGATGTATATGCATGTGATCTTGCATGTAACTTATACTTGACCCATCTTGTAATGACCCGGTTCGATAACTGGCTGAGCATAGCATGACTTGCTAGAATTGATCATGACATGAACACGACTTGACATAAACACGACCTGTATAATCTTGATAGTGGCCCGTCGAGGCGCACTTTTGGCAAGCACTCTTGACATGATAAGTAACTTGATAAGACATGTATAATCTTGATAGTGGCCCGTCGAGGTGCACTCCTGACAAGCAATCTTGACAAGTAACAAGTAACCTGACATGACATGATAATCTTGAATGCTGTTGCGACAGCTACCCTGACTTGCTAAGTAACTCTTGTCTTGACACGGTGGTTGATTTTCTTGATTTTGCCTGTATAAGCTACCTGTCTCGTCTTGTATCATGTCTAGGACATTGATTCCTGGTTACCACGGTCAGGGATTTATAATGAATCTGACTAGGTTAATGACTAGATTGATCAAGTAGTTCATATAGAAAGATTTTTCCAGTTATAGGCGATCCCGTTATCCCGGCCACGCCAGAAGGACTTGTAGCCTGCCGACGAGTAGGACACATTTAGAGCCCTCTGTCTTGTGGGAAACTTTTTGAAAACATAAGTACTGAAAGTACACTAGTAAGCTTGATAACTCTTATAACTCTAATAAATCTCCTCGCCTGGATAACCTGGATAGTCTGCAGGACTTGTGACTGCAGAAATATCTCAATTGCATCTTGTCAGTAACTATGCTTGTGATAATCCTAGTTAGCTAACAATAGCAAGCCGTAGGGCTTGATTGGTCGTGCTTGAATGAATTATCTCATGATTAACATATGAATTATATTCCACCTCTTGTTCCTCCTATGACAGCTAATGTTTTATGTTAACTCAGTCCCTCATGTTATTTAACTATGCTCTTTTATTAGTTCTTCTTTCATTATATGTTCGTTTTAGTTCCTAAGTGAATCCTCTCTTGTGGCACTTGCTCTTTCTGGGTCTGATCCAGCTGGTTTTGTATGGTCAGATTTCGGAGTGATACCCGAGGATCTTCCTTCTTATCAGCCAGATGGTGAACACCAGACGTAATCCTGGCAACGAGTGGATTTCTTATTTTGCTCTCCCACTCTATTGTAAATTATTCTTTTGAGACGTTTATCCGCCGAGCAAGTATTAGCTCGTATTGAAACTTAATTTTTGTTTGCCTAAGGGCTGTAACATGATTGACAAATTCTAGGGTTGATCATGTATGACTTAACTCTTGCGAGTCTCATATTTTGTATGACTAGCTTCATGATCATCTGAATATGTAATATTTGGGACGTCTTATTTTGTATGTCTGATGATCTAACATCTTGTACAATTTATTTGCTTGCTTGAGATTGAGACACTAGGCTTGTTCTTGACCGTAGAGACCGATGTATTGTAGCTTAACCCTCATGCATCTAGACAGCCGTGACTGTATATCGAGGTAGATTATACTTCAATGTACGTAGCTGTCTGTGTCTGTCCCCCGTTCTCCAGTATTCTGGTTCTTAGGCGTGACAACTCAAGACCGACAGAAGCATTGGGCTGATACGCATCGTCGACCACTGGAATTCAAGGAGGAAGAGCATGTATTTTTGAGGATCTCACCGACGCGGGGCACTATTAGATTCGGGAGTAGGAGGAAGTTGAGTCCAAGGTATATTGGACCGTTCGATATCATGAGCGTGTAGGAGAGGTGGTATATCATCTTATATTACCCCCATCACTAGAGGGAGTGCATGATGTATTCCATGTCTCATAGCTGAAGAGGTATGTGACTGATCCCAGTCATGTGGTCGATCACTCTGAGATCACGGAGGGACCCAGTTTATCATACGAGGAGCAACCCGGTAGGTATCTTGGATACGAGTGAAAAGATGTTCAGAGGACAGACGATTAGACTGGTTCGTGTTGCATGGAGGCACCATTCTTCGGAAGAATCAACTTGGGAGCATGAAGATTCTATGCATGAGCGTTATCCCTACTTATTCTTAGATGCCAGTAAGTCTTAGCCTAATTATTCATAAGATAAGAATTTTCTATATAATTGTGTTTTTTTAATTTTGAGGACGAAATTTTCTAAGGTGGGTAGGTTGTAATCCCCCTGATTTTTGGATTTTATTTTAATTATCTTTAATTATTTTATATGGATATTTTAAATATTATAGTCAATAATGGCTATGTTAGTAGTTTACCGTAGCTTTGATTTTTGAAGCACAACAAATATTATTTTCTTCAATACAATTATATAATTGAATTCTAGACTCATCCACCTTCAGTTTGATATATTATGTCCCATTCAAATTTGTTCCCCAACATTCTTTTGGCTTCACATGATTTTGGGTAAACTTAGACCATTTGATCATTTATCGTAATTCTAGGCCCAACTTTCAATTTGATTTTGGAACTTGACATAGATCGAAACCATATGACCCAATATATGGTTTTGATTCATCTTGAGTCTACAATGCACATGCCTAGTGTGTACCATCTAATCGAGTTCCCATGTGCTACTTATTTACAAATGGCACATGAGACTCATTAAATTAATTTTCGGGTCCAATTTGACTAGTAATGCTACTCGGACCCTAACCTAGTCAACCCTACTAGTTAGAGCCTAACTAGGAGTACCAAAACCAAGTATACATATATTTAAGAGAATTTTAAGGATTAAATTGCAGCCATATACAATATTTTCTTATATCTTTGACTTGGTCAAACTACTATCCAAATTAGGAAACCTATTACTAATAATATAATTTGGAGAACCAAAAGATATCCAAATTAGATCAAACCAAAGACCATGCCCTAATAATATAAATACAAACCCAACCCTAACCTTTTCCTCTCTCTTCATAACCACCAACACCCCACGTAGCCTCTACTTGTACGCGGCCACAACCTCCTAACCCGAAACCCTAGCCGACCCCCCCTTTTTTCACAAAATATAATTTCTTCTCGATTTCTGCGCCAACCACCACCACTCTTGTGACCCTTTCGATGTTCTCTTCTACCCTAGCAACTGTAGGAGCAATCTTGAAGCCGTTAGAGAGGTGCACGACGTGCTACTTGGGTCGTAACTCGACCGAATCAAAGTCTGAAATGTCACAGCAGGTTAGTCGACTTGTAGATGATGTTTCATCCACTTTTTTTCATCCGTTTCTCCTTAAACCAAATCTGAGAGTTAAATTTGTGTGTCTACTCCAATCTCTGGTTGCCGAATCCCCTAGTTCCAAGCAGTTTCCCCCTGGCATCGATTCTATGACAGGGTATCTAGAACTGACAAATTTTGTTATGGGCCACTTTTCTCCTATCTAAG
This sequence comes from Iris pallida, assembly GCA_029216955.1. Classification (NCBI taxonomy): domain Eukaryota; kingdom Viridiplantae; phylum Streptophyta; class Magnoliopsida; order Asparagales; family Iridaceae; genus Iris; species Iris pallida. The sequence goes on along the minus strand of JANAVB010039020.1, from coordinate 895,241 downwards.
TTTATTTTATAACTTTTTTTATATTTTTATTCATAATCAAATGTCGATACCTTTTCGACGCATAGCTGAAAGTTAGGTTTTGCATCTGTTTACTATTTTTAAAAATTTATGACATTTACCGTGTCACCGAACTCCAAAAAATTCTGTTTTCCTTGTGTCCAAAAGTGTCAAAACTCCATGAATCCATATTAAACTTTATGTTGTGCAAGGTTTAACATTATAAATACTATTTTAACTAATTTTTGAAATTTTAACAGAATTTATTAATTTTATTTTATCATTATTTTAGAACTAAATTAATGGATCGAATTGAGGAAGTCATATGTGGCATTGATATAAGACCTCTTGTGAAAGGGTTTCCCTATTGAAAATATCATTATAGCAATATATAAATATTTATAGATAAATTTCAGAATTTAAATATATTATTTGTTATAATTGTAAAGTATATACGGGAGAATTTGGTACTTTGTGTACTTAAAAATAGATGCAGTGTCGTAACAACTTTATGACAACTAGGAGACGTAGATACTCATATAATTTATATATGGTATGTTGATATAGAATATTAAGTATAGTGTATTATTATAGGTGAGCTTGGGAGGATCGACAAGGAAACCGGGTTGGTCAGGACCACCTGCAGACAGCAGTTACAGGCAAGCGTGCATTGCCTTCGTTACAGATTATTCTTTTCTGTTTTGTTGTTCTTTTTGATTAGCAATGCATGACGTAGGACGTTGATACTTAGTGTCTGTTTATAGATGGGTGCCTATGTCATAATAGTGACATCGAGTATTAACATTAGGTATTACGTACATACTGATGTGTCTATTGACACGATTGACCATAAGACACGGACACATTCATGATGCGAGGTTTACATGACTATTCGTGGTATTGACCTCGTGTTAGCATTCTAGATTTCTTTATCAGTATTGCTTTTATTTTCAAGATGACTGTACAGACTTGACATTGTTAGATTCTAAACATGAGAATTGGGGAGAACTTGACTACAATATCAGACCTATTGTCGTGTAGCCCGTTGTTTAGTGACCTTTATCTTTGTAGCAGAGTAAGGGATTATCACTGTCGAGAATTGATTATCCTTGGTGCCGTGACACATGTACTGGGGACAATATCCTGCTGAGGTGCTAGTGAGCCTTAGTGGAAGGGGTCTGGTATTATAGAAAAGTATCTCACTTGCATAGTACATAGACGGATACTATAGATTGCCTTAGTTCATATTTTTATTTCTGTACCTTGGCATGTATATTATGCACCTTGCTAGTTCCCTGAGGACCTGGCTATTTCCCAGGCTTAGACGAAGCTGAAGACTACCCGGAGGTTTATGGTTCGAGAGCTGAGATTGGGGGTGTACCGGCACATGAGGACGAGATAGAGGCAGAGGAATTCTCGTGATTATGTTACCTTCATATTTTGTCTTGCTACATTATTTCTTTTTCTTTTTTATCAGACTTGTAGTTGATTTGTACTTTGTTTCTATCTCTGTGGTTTCAGGATGTTTTACCTGCATAGACTTTATTACTTTTATTGCTGGATATTCGAGACATTTCCTTATTTATTCTTGACCTCTTTGTGGACTCTGTGGATGTGATTAGATGTATATACATGTGGACTGTGTCGTATTTCTGGGTATTATCATGATTTACAGCTTAAGTATTTCGCTAATGGACTTGTTGTGTAGCTTGGCCCATTAGTGAAGTGCTGCTGGCATGTATTCGTATTCCTGCCCTATATATTTTGGGACTGGGGCGTTACATCAATCGATCATATCTAATTTCAAAATTTTGAATTCCGTAGTCCTCAAAATTTTAACTCAATTTCCATCCAAAAATTTAAATGGATGATTCAACCTAAAAATTCAAAATTTAATTCAATCCACAAATTGCAAATTTTGAATCCATTCTATCAAAATTCAAAATTTTAAGTTCATTCCTCAAGGAATTTTTTTCCACATTAATTAACTCAAATAAACTATTAATATTATTTCGAAAGTTTTTGAAGTCCAAAGTACTTAAATCCTTCTTGATTGCCTTCTTAATCATCATTTAAGAATTTCACCTTTAATATATATATATAAATTTACATCAATAATTTGCACTTGGCAATACATCTTCTACCCACCTTAGAATCACAATTTTTTATAAAGAAATATTATACCCATCAAGAAAGTTTCCTCCAATCAATCAATAGTGTTCATATCAATCCTCGAAAATTTTATTGTGTTCATATCTTAAGTTATATTCCCTCTAATATAAACTTAATTGAAAAAAAATCATCCAAACAATGTAATTGACCCACGTAGTATATACCTAGTACTAGACATTTTCCGTCTTACATCAAGCACGGGCGTTCGTCTCTCCGAAATAGGAAGAAACTAGAAACAATAATATGAGATGTCAATGATAGGGGAACACCGATTGTATATACAAAATCCAATGACGATAATGGAGTTGAAAGGAAAATGTCAAGGAGTTGTGGATTGAGATCCTATTTTAATCCTATTGCAGGCTTGTTCGATACAGTAACGTAGTCAAGACAATATGCTCTGACCTGTATGGGCCACCAAAAAAAACTTGTCATGATCCGTACCTGCTTTTCGGGATGCAAGTGCATGCACAAGCCAGCTACGTATCAAGCGGACTCCAGCCTAACTTGAATACGTATACGCGATCTATACTAGCGTAATATGCCTAATTTTGGCATGACAAAACTATATCTCAATCCATAAGACGAATATAATACAAGAATGAATATTATGGTTCACGTTCTGCAGCCCACTAGCATATATGTCCGATTAGACTCCAAAAATATAACATGAGTCTGTAAAAGTAGGCTAACAAGCAGAATATATCATGATAAGGACTATAAAGCACGAGAGGATAATAAACTAATATCGCTAGCATACCTGGATCCTGCAAATATAATCAACTATCATCACGATCAGCTAACTACTCCGTGCAATCCACTACCTGAAGAGATCATCAGGTCCTCAGGGGACTAGCAAGATACATAAAACATGCCTATCTAACAGTTTATCATGCGTAAGAAATAAACAGGAAAGACAGAACATAACAAGTGACTATGAACATGGATACGAGAACAACTACGCATAAATAAATTGCTGGAAAAGAAACATGAACACATGACAAGAGATCAACAGATAACGAAACCCTCACCCCTAGTGTGGACTCGCAGGTTTGTACAACTACTAACCCTCGCCCCTAGTGTGGACTCGCAGGTTAGCTTCAAGAATCACCCTCGCCCTTAGTATGGACTCGCAGGTGTGAACAACTACTAACCCTCACCCCTAGTATGGACTCGCTGGTTAGATTCTAGAAATCAACCCTCGTCCCTAGTGTGGACTCGCAGGTTGAGAAATTGAAAACAAGGTATAGCAGTTCAGTTATGGCTTACTCGTCCTACGACACGATACGACTCTGTCAAGGTACAGGAGAACATATCCAATGTCAAACCATAATGGTATATGAAAAGACCAGTAAACTAGTGTGCATAATATGAAGGAAAACTCATATCAGCGATCAATCAAAGAAACTAGATAATGCATATATCAAAGAGAAAGAAGCATAAGCATATAAATAAACTGTAGAGGAAGGCAAGGTATACTTGCCAGGATTTTTGTCCGAGCCGTGTTGAGATTGTGATATCAGGGTTTGATCAAGCCTAGCCCTGCTAATGTTGTTATGGCCCAAAACAAATCTACAAACAACCAAAAATCACATATCCATATTTTATCCAAACAAGTCCTTATTAGGTTATTTAGAAAAATACTAATAACATTTTAAACTTACATAAATACTTCTACAAATATATATAATTTTATAGCCGAAATTGATTGATAAAATATGTATAATAAAAGTATGTTAGCCTTTCTAGAAAAATATATTTATGATAATATACGTATAAAGTTATACAAAAAAACATATTTTGATTAGAGTTATATACATATACACTTATAGGTATATACATTGCCTTTATAAATAAATATATTACATATGTATATATACATGTATACATACTGGCAGTCACCCATATATATATAAGCATACATTCATAACAATTATATATAATATCTAACAAAACAAATAAGTAACACTGCCACCATATTATATAACTACTCATTTATAATCCTGATATATCAGAAATATATAATACTGTTAGATAAAATATAACTCTAACATACACACTACTTGTTACAGAAAGGAAGGGCAAAGTGGTATTTGTACCTCTTCCTTCCCAAAATTAGCACCATATCTTTAATGGGTCCCACCGTTCCAAGATATTTCTTGTATGAATTCCATTTCTCTGTTTGAGAAGGAAATGCTTCTTCTTTCTTCAACCCACAATATCACGGCTCTAGCTTGTATCTATTACGAAAGCCACTGCAGGGGACTCACGACTATTTGATGAAGGTCCGACTCTTATGCCAAGACTGCAGCTAGGGCTTGAGGAGGATGGGATATCGATGGGTCTAGAGGAGGAGTATCGGGGTCTTTGTTGGAACTTTTGGTTTTTTGAGTTCCACTTTATAGATATTTCAAAATACACCATAGACAAAAGGGAAGAGACTTTTGTTTAGTCCCACATCGCTTAAAACCCACACTTGAGAGTGGGTATATATATGTTTACACCTTCTACATGGTTGTGATGAGTGGGAAGCTAGAGGGGTGCTCGCGCGCCCGGGGGCATTGGGCTAGAATGCACCCGGGTTGGAGGGAAGCTCCAGAAAATCTTAATGCGCATGTGCGGGCACGTCGCACGCGCAGGGGGGGTGCAAATCCGGGCCGTTTAGCCTCACGCGTAGGCGGGACACGACCCTACTTTTTGCATTTTCTCTTGGTAAGTGAGCCCGCAATTTATGCGTAACCGCCCCTACTCATTCAACACGACTCATTCTCGTTCCTGATTCTTCTCCTGAGATTTGGTTCACGATCTAACAGTATTAGAGTTTTGCAACTCTATATATTCATTCGTTCTTCATTGAAAGAACACACCGCTGAGATCCAAAACCACCAAATAGAGAAACAACTGAATCGCTGCCGTTCGTCTTCTTCCCTGTTCGACTGTAGGTTGTAGATAGGTACTGCTATCTGTAACTCGTTGTTGTATCCTGGAGGAAAGTCGCCGTTCGAACCTTACAGTATCGATAAGGGGCGAATCTTTTCTTGAGGACAGTGATTCACACGCCTCAACGACTCCGAGTTCTGTTCCACGAAGCTTCTACCCCAACAATCTCAAGAAAAGATGGCTTCTCAGAACAATAATCTCGCTGCTGCTGGATCCGCTCAATCTCGTTCAAGGCTACCTGACGTATCGAAGATCGAAGTTTTCAACGGTACCCACTTCAAACGCTGGAGGGAGAGGATCTACGTCTGCCTGGACGTGCTGAACTATGCGAAGTACCTGACTGAACCTGAACCTGAAAAGCCGGCGGCTATGGAGTTCGATTCGGCTAACATAGAAGATGCTACAAACGCTTTCGATGATTTCCAAAAGCTGTACGATGAGTGGCAGCAAGGAAACAAGGTATGCCGATACACTATTCTAAATACCTTGTCGAATGAGATCTTCGATATATACTATTCATATAAATCAGCTTACGAAATCTGGGAAAATATGAATAAGAAGTATATAATCGAAGATGCTGGTACTCAAAAGTACGCTATTGGGAATTATCTTAAATTCCAGTTTGTTGACTCTAGAGATATCTCTTCTCAAATCATTGAATTTCAAGTTCTTTTAAATGATTTGAAAACTGAGGATATTGAACTCCCTGATGCTTTCGTCTCTGGTTGTTTGGTTGAGAAACTACCTGAATCATGGAAAGACTACAAGGACAAGGTGAAGCACAAAAGGAGGCAGATGAGTCTGGAAGACGTGATTATTCATGTCCGGATTGAAGAGAAAAATAGGAAACTTGACGCAAGATTAGCTACGGAGTTTGACTCTAAGGCTAATATTGTGGAAGGTAATCCCAGTTCTGCTTCTAATCGGTTTAGGAGAAATCCTAAGAAAACCGATAAGAAATCTTTTATTCCGAAGACTAACAATTCCCGTCCTTTTAAGAAGAATAAAGAAAATTGTTATGTTTGTGGAAAACTCGGACATCATGCTTTTCAGTGCAGACACAAGAAGGATGGAGACAACAAAGACGTCACTCCGAAAGCTAATATAGTGAAGGATGATGTCTTTGCTGCTGTTGTCTCTGTTGTGAACATGGTGGCTGAGAAAAAAGACTGGGTTATTGATTCTAGAGCAACCCGTCACATCTGTGGTGACTTAAAGTCTTTCTCAGAGTACACCCAAGTGAAAGATGGAGAAGAACGAGTCTATATGGGTGACTCTAGGCCTGTACCCGTCCTAGGAAAAGGCACAGTTCTTCTCAACTTGACTTCAGGGAAAACCCTTTCACTGGGTAATGTACTGCATGTTTCTGACATTCGCTGCAATCTGATCTCTGTGTCGCTGTTGGTTCAAGCTGGAATCAAAGTGAACATGGAATGCAACAAGATAGTACTTTCTAAGAATGAGACATTCATAGGGAAAGGGTATTGTAACCAGGGTTTATTTATTCTGAATGTACTCAAAACTGTTATTAATGAAAATTCTGCTTCTTCTGCTTACATGGTTGACTCTTTTGATTTGTGGCATGGTAGACTAGGACATGTTTCTGTACCTTATATTAAGGAAATGAGAAAAACTGGTTTATTGCCTAACATCACTAAACCAACGAATGATAAGTGCGAAGTATGTGCTGAAGTTAAAGCTATCAAAAAGGGTTGTTTACCTATTGTTTCTAGAGATAATACTGATTTGCTTTCTTTAGTTCACACCGATCTTGCTGAATTTAGAAGCTTAATGTCTAGAGGAGGGAAATATTATTATATTACCTTTATAGATGATTACTCTAGATACACGAAGGTATATCTCCTTAGAAACAAGCATGAAGCAGGTGAGATGTTTCTGAAATATAAAGCTGAAGTTGAGAATCAACTAGATAGGAAAATTAAAAGGCTTAGGTCAGATAGGGGAGGTGAATATGAGTCTAATCCCTTTCCTGACCATTGTGAACAACTTGGCATAATTCATGAGACTACCCCTCCATATTCACCAGAATCGAATGGGGTAGCTGAAAGAAAGAATAGAACCTTGAAAGAGATGATGAATGCTATGCTGGTTAGTTCAGGTGCACCCCTGAACTTGTGGGGGGAAGCCATCCTATCTGCTTGTTTTGTTCAGAACAGAATACCTTATAAAGCAACTGGCAAGACACCCTATGAGTTATGGAAAGGCTATACGCCTAACCTAAAATATCTCAAAATGTGGGGGTGCCTCGCCAAAGTTCTGTTAGTAGGACCTAAAAAGTCAAAATTAGGTTCTAGAACTGTTGATTGTGCGTTCATTGGTTATGCTAATAACAGTGCTGCGTATAGATTTTTGGTGGTTAAGAGTGACTCTGACCAGGTTACTGTCAATACTACTCTGGAAACCAAAAATGCTGATTTCTTCGAAACTATTTTTCCTTGGAAATCCGGTCTCAAAAGAACTGTTAACCATACCGAACGTATCTCTGAGACTACCGAACGTATCTCTGAGACTCCTGAAAATTCAGAATTTGAATTGAGAAGGAGTAAAAGAGCGAGGATATCCACCAATTTTGGTAATGATTTTCACATGTTTCTTGTGGATGATGATCCGATAACCTATGATAATGCTATGCATTCTAGAGACGCACCTTTCTGGATAGAAGCAATCAACAGTGAGTTAACCTCAATTATGTCTAATCATACTTGGGAAGTTGTTGATTTACCTCCTGGTGCTAGAGCTATAGGTTGCAAATGGATCTTTAAGAAGAAACTAAGAGCAGATGGCTCTATTGAGAAATACAAGGCTAGGTTGGTTGCGAAGGGATTCTCCCAGAAGAAAGACATAGACTATTTTGACACTTTCGCCCCTGTGACACGAATCTCTTCTATTAGGATTTTAATTGCATTGGCAGCAGTTCATAAGTTAATTATCCATCAAATGGATGTGAAAACTGCTTTCTTAAATGGTGATTTAGAGGAGGAGATTTATATGTCACAGCCAGAAGGTACTATTGTACCGGGTAGTGAGAAGAAAGTATGCAAACTAGTTAAGTCTTTATATGGGTTGAAACAGGCACCTAAACAATGGCATGAGAAATTTGACTCTGTGATGGTGTCTAATGGATACCTGATCAATGATGCAGACAAATGCGTATACTATAAGTCTTTTAATAACTCTTATATTATGCTTTGTCTCTATGTGGATGACATGCTTATTTTGGGACCTAACCTTGATATTATAAATGAGACCAAAAGATTTTTAGCTTCAAATTTTGATATGAAAGATCTTGGTGAAGCTGATTTAATCTTAGGTATTAAAGTTGTAAAGACAAAAGATGGTCTTACATTGTGTCAAGAACACTATGTCGAGAAGTTTGCCTGACATAGCTTATGCTGTTGGCAGACTGAGCAGATATACTCAGAGTCCTAGTAAGGAACACTGGGTTGCCATTGAGAGATTAGCCAAGTACTTAAAAGGTACCATTAATCGTGGGATATCTTTCAAAGGGTCCCCACCTGTGTTAGAGGGTTATTGTGATGCTAACTGGATCTCAGATTCAGATGAGATCAAATCCACTAGTGGTATGTGTTTACCCTTGGTGGGGGTGCAGTGTCTTGGAAATCTACCAAGCAAACATGTATAGCTCGTTCAACCATGGAGTCCGAGCTAATCGCCTTAGAGAAGGCATGTTCTGAGGCTGAGTGGCTTAGAAACCTCTTAGCGGATCTTCCTATTAGTGTAAATGCTCCTCCTCCTGTGCCTATGCATTGTGATTGTCAAGCTGCTATCGCAAAAGCAAAGAGCAAGATTTACAATGGAAAAAGTAGACATATACGTCTAAGACATACAGTGGTAAAACAGCTGTTAAAATCCGGAGTTATATCCTTGGATTATGTGAGGTCAGAGTTGAATTTGGCCGATCCTCTGACCAAACCACTTAATAGGAGGCAAGTGGAAGACACGTCGAGGGGAATGGGACTTATGCCTAAAACAGAAAACAAGAGTGATGGTAACCCCACCTATTTGATTGGTGATCCCATGACTTAGGTTCATAGGGGTAAGAACAAGTCACTGGTTGTTTTTGTGTACTATCGACTATTGTATTTGAGATGTTCCATTCCTATGACTAGATAGTACTGTATTTATGAATACAACTACTGCAGTGAGAAGGTTGAGCTTTGCTCTTAATAGAATCCATATCCCAAATCTTGAGGTGGTGTGTCTAAACTGCAGTACACACTTGATGGAAATCTACCTATACGAGTGAGGAACTGGGTCGGTTCCTATGAAAGCCTTTGGCAGGCTTTCTAGAGCACTCATGAAAAACCAGGAATCAGCGCAGGGCCAAAAAGCGCAAAACCGCAGAACAGTGAAGTACTAAGAATTATAATGTGGATGCGAGTCCTCTGTTCACATTTAAGGTTGTTGGTTCATAGAAATTTATTTCACCAACCTCCTGTGAACAAGATTTGCTATCCTAATGGCTGGTTCATAGCTGAAAGGCACCAGTACTTAGGCATTGTGTTCGTGCTACGGCTAGCAGATGAGACAACCACATATTTCAAAATATGTGGGGGAGGTGTAGTCGGTATAGACATAGCATGTGTGGTGTATTTTGAAATATCTATAAAGTGGAACTCAAAAAACTAAAAGTTCCAACAATCCCCCACTATTTCCAAAACCACCAAATAGAGAAAGAACTGAATCGCTGCCGTTCATCTTCTTCCCTGTTCGACTGTAGGTTGCAGATAGGTACTGCTATCTGTAACTCATTGTTGTATCCTGGAGGAAAGTCGCCGTTCGAACCTTACAGTATCGATAAGGGGCGAATCTTTTCTTGAGGACAGTGATTCACACGTCTCAACGACTCCGAGTTCTGTTCCACGAAGCTTCTACCCCAACAGTCTTCAGTGCCGCAACAGACGGTCGGTGCACACACACATTACCCCTTCCCCCCGTGCTCGAGATAGGTCGCCACGCTGGCGAACGACGGTTATCTCTGGGTCGACGAACCAAGGCAGGAAGCAGTATCAACGCTGGGCGCTGTAGCTTACACGGGTACGCCTGGTCCGCCCCATGCGGAGGTGTTGGCTTCGTGCGCATAATGGTCTGCAGGGACGGGGCGGTACCAACGGAGAAATTCAGTGGCCGGTAGTGGCGACGTTACAGGACCTCCGGCCAGTGGTGCGAGGTGATCGCACATGCGAAGTGGTGGGCGCACACGCGAAGCGGTGTGCCTGCAGCTGCGCCTACTGCCCGCTGCCTCTCTCGTGCTGCTGCGCGCCTAGCTGCGCACGGTAGTGCCCAGGCGGCCACCGATGGCCGGGCAGTGGTATTCGCTTGGTTGAGCGGCCCTCGCGGTGGTGGTCGCATGGCAGAGGTGATGGCAGTGGATGTGAAATTTAACAATATGGAAAAGGGAAAGACTATGGTGAAAGGAGAAAGAAGATGAAGAAGAAGATGGAGGGGAATCGAGGTTTGTGCGGCTAGAGATTCTTAGGGTTTCCTCCTATTATCATACTCTATAGTATATATATATATATATATATATATATATATATATATATATGAGAATAAGAGGGTGGAGTTAAAGGATTCTGGCTTGGGCCAGGCTAAAGAAATAGATATAGCAAGATAGAAAGAAAATGGTTGCAGGCCAATCTAATAATTAGTACATATAATGGGTTGAAAGCTAAGCAAAAGATTGCAATATAAGTATATATATCTATATACAGGCTTAGTGGCCAAGTATAATATATTTAATTTATATGGGTTTAGAGCCCAACCCTAGCAATTAATATTATGGACTTGACCCTAATAAATATTTCGTATCTATACATTTATAGCTCGTATCCAAACCAGTATATACTACATGTATATGGTTTAGGCTAAATACGATAACATTTACGGGCTTTAAGGCCCAACAGTTAAATGAGTAAGAAAGTTATTTAAATTAGTATTTTAAGCTATATATATATATATATATATATATATATATATATATATATATATATATATATATATATATATACCAATACTTATCAAGAATGCAACAATCTAGCTTGATCTAATACACCGGACAAGGTTATGGCTATGCCATCTGTACTATGTCTAATATGGTAGCCAAAGCTCACGAATACACTATTCGTGCCAAAGTTTCCAGTCATCTTGCATCTCAAAACTTAACCATGACTAAAGCATTCTATCGTAATAACTATTTAATTAAAATATTTAAAAAAAATCAAAATAAATTACCATTTAATTCAAATAAAAAAATAAAAAAAATATTTTCAAAATTTCAGGAAAAGGGGTTAGAGAAAGCATCCTGTCCGAGATGATTTTGGTCTCTAGGAATGCAGATATCAAGCTCTGAGCCTTCGTAGCAATATCTTTAATTTCCCTCCATCTACCTATCGAGCACGCTCCCCGCTTATTCCATGTTAGGATAGACATTAAATCAACAGATTGGCATGACCAATATCCTTCTCGAAACTCACTCGAAGATCATTAGTGAGTTCAGTCCGAATTCCAATCACCGTACCCGTCTTCTCTTCTGTGTGGTCAGACCTGACTAGTAGCTGCCACATAGGATTATCCTTACTCAACGCCTGTCTCCATAACCTTGCTTGTTGCTCCCTGATTATTCTTTTCCCCTCTTCGAAGCCCAGATTGGTGTCACTTTCTAGCAGATAGACCTGTAAATGGACCGGATACGGAGCGGATCAACATAGATCCGGATCCGTTTAGTAATTGAAAATCTTCGATCCGTACCCGATCCGTTACCTACCGGATCATTGATAGCTCGATCCAAATCCGTATCCGGCGGATTAACGGATAGCCGCCGGGTTTCTTCGACCCGTTAATAATAATCAATATTTTTAAATTTTAAACAATAATATTAGAATTTTAAAATAATATCTCATAAAACACTAATGGAAGCACAACCTTCTGATAAACTAAACGGTGGTTTTCATCGATCCTCAGCGTCTCGCATGATAGTTGGGTTTAATGCAGCCTTTTTTTTCGATGCAGAGATTTAATGGATGTAGATGTTTAGGTTATCAACAAAATTATAGTGTATATTTAATATTTTATTAGTATTAATATATTTAAATATATTATTAATTAATTTTATAACGGGTCGGGTCATTAACGGATCAGATCAGCCTTGATCCGTATTCGATCCATTTATTAAACGGGTAAATGGGTACGGGTCGTTAACGGATCAACGGATCAAATTTTTTGATCCAAATTCGTTTAAAAACCACGGATCCGGAGCGGGTCCGGATCAAAATCCGGTCCATTTACAGGTCTACTAGCAGAGCTAAACGTGGGGTGGCCTTGTTTGCCTCCCCCTCCGACTTTTTTAATCGATTTTGTCTGCAGCCTTGTCACCATAACGTGCTGCCCAACAAAAGGAACCATCCCGCCCTCAAACGACACTCCTCCTGGACGTTCATCCCCATCAGAGGCCGAGCCATCCACCAATGGCCGTTTCCTTAAGCTGCTAGAATGTGGTGGTCTTTGCTCCTTTCTGTGTATAGTCTGTGCAAGAGTTAGCTGCAACACATCCCCCCTTTCCCAACTGGACGCTTCTACCCTTTGTGGCCCTAAGTAACGACCATCAGCGCCTGAGAATGCACTCATTTGCCTACTCCTAACTGCTGTAGTTCAATAACTTCCTCAATCATGTCAACTGCTTCCCCGGACTCTACAGATTGGTTCGGGGCAATGTGAGATACTGGGTCCTCCACCGTGTGCATGGTTCCCTCGGGCTTGGGGCAAAGTCGATTCATGTGTCCAAAGCACATGCATTTGTTACACACTGGGGAACCCATTCGTATTCTACTGCTTGGGTTAGAATATCCCCACCTAGTAACGTGAACTCCACCTGTTTTGGTAAGTGTGCTGGTGCCTTAATCTCCATGAAGACTCGAGCGTATATAATCCTAGCCTTGGTAGCAATAGCGTCATCCGGCTTAGGGGCGTGCCTATTAAGCTAGCTAACTTCATTATAATTGGCTCGCTCCAGTATGGTGTCGGGAGATGAGGGAAGCGCACCCAGATCGGAACAATGTACAATAGTTCCCGCTCACATTTAACATTCAACCTCCATTCATTCAGAATAATAAGTCGACCGTCAAAGGTCCATGGTCCGTCATTGAGAATGCGCTCTGAATCCTCTCGTAGATCGAATTTGACAAAGAAGAATCCATTCTCCCTTGAGTAAACTTCCATACTCCCCCGTGGTCGCCAAGTGCGATTAGCGTAAGCTCTGAACTGGCTAAAAACCGACTGAGCACCCATTACATAGACGATCACCCATTACATAGTCGCTAAGAAGAATCCTATTGTCCTCTAGTAGTTTGGGCTCTATATATCTCTATGGTATCGATGAAGTTTGGGAGGCTGATCGGCACAAATCGGCCCAAGGTTTCCCCACTCCCAGCAGAGGTGGCTGTACCGGGTTCCCCCTTCCCCCGATGGTCGGGTTTGGGGAGTAGTATTTGGCAGGTGCACCCTGTCTACTTGCCTCCGATTTGCCTCCTTTCCCCTCCCTTGTATTTGCCCTTGTCGATCGCCCTAACCAGCGGTACTAGGTCCTCCCGCCGCCGTCCCCCTGGGTGCCGGAGCATCCGTCTCTCCCCATAGAGTCGTCCAACATCTGCTGGCACCCCTAGCATATCCGTCGCCCGACACCCTAGTACATTGGGACAAACTGCCCCTGATCTGTGTTCTCCTCCACCTCACTACCGTAGACCATCCACTCTCATCTTTCTCCCATGTCTGGTCTCCCGAATCCCACTTTTTCCCGCCTGGAGGTACACCCCCGCCGCTCCTTACACCATTAGGGTTTATATTTTTTTAGGGTTTATATATATATATATATAGAGAGAGAGAGAGAGCTCCGCTGCTCCCCTCTCCGGCGGGAGCGCCGCTGCTCCCCACTCCGCCTCCGGCCGGATGGGTGGGCCGGCCGGTCGGCCTCCTCGGGCCGACCGCCCCCCTTTGCGTCATTATCCCCCTCGGACCCCCCCTCTTCCCCCTTTCTTCCTGGGCTGGCAGGACTTCGGTTGCCCCCCTCCTCCTTGGGGGGCCTCCTCCGCCTGGTCCCCCCCCTTTGGGGCTCTCCCCTCCCTCCGCCGAATTCCTCCATCGACGTCGTCGCTCCCGACGGCGTCGGCATCCCCGGGCTCGGCCCGCGCCTCCTCCATCGGCTGCCGTTCCTCCTGTCCCACAACCGCCCGCCCCGGAGCCCCCTCCGCCCGTCACCACCCCCTCTGGGCACCGGCTGGCTTCCTCTCCCTGCGGTGGCCCACCGCACTCCCGGCAGGGCCCGCCTCGAATGCCCCAGACTCCGCCCCTCTCCCCGGCATGTCCGCTGAGGCCCTCGCTCCGGCAGCGTCCCCCCAGTGCTGCAGGAGCGGCTCCCCTCCTTCTCCCCCCTCCTTCCGTCCCGACCCACCCTCCGGTGGTCGTCCCGGCGTCGGAGGGCTCTCCCCTCCCCCTTCGGGGCGCGACCCCCCATCGGGCTGCCCTTCGTCGTCGACGGGTACTCCCCCCTCGGGAGTCGAGTCCAACTCCTGGGCTCGGGTGGCCTCGGCTACCCCCTCTTCTTCGTCTGCTGGTCGCTCGGCGTCCTCCGGTAGCCTCTCGCCGCCGCCGCCGCCCCCCCTCCTCGGTCACGTCGACCCTCCTCTCTCTTCAGTGGCCTTCCGAGCCCCCGGCAGGTGCTGGCCCAGCTTTTCCAGCCTCCGGATCCGGACCGGCCCCAGCCTACGTCTTTCCGTCGGTGTTCCCGTTGCCGACCAGTCGTGCTGCGCCGTCCCCGTCGTCCCTTCCGTGCGGAGTGTCTTCCCCCTCCTCCTTTCCCCGGCGCTCTCTCCATCGGCGGTAGGTCCCTCCCACCGTCGCCCGGAGGTCGATCCCTGCCCCCCAGGATTCGAGCTCCGCCACCCTGCCGGCCCTTCCCCAGCTCCCCCGTCGGTTCTGCTCCCTCCTCCGCGCTGGATCCACCGTCGGAGTCCCAGCCTTTCGGTCCCCCGTGCTGGTTCTCCACGGCTCCTCCTCCACCCTCTCTCTCCGTTCGCACGCCCCCTGCGAACTCGCCGCTCTCAGCGCCCGCGGCTGCCTCCGCCCTTCGCCGGAGCCCCCGCTCCCCGCCCTCCGCTCGGCCTTCCCTGGCGGAGGCTCGTGCCGAGCCGCGCGCTGGGGGGGTCCTCGAGACCCGCGCCCCTCCCTCGGGCAGAGCCCCCACTCCCCCGCTCGGGCGGCGTGCCTTCGAGCCGCGCGCCTATGGCCATGTGCTCTTCCCCCCTCCGTTCCACCTCCTTTCTGGTTGCGTCGCCGGAGCCCCGTCCGGCGACCCCCTCCCGGTCGCCACCGCCGGAGTCCCCTGGCTCCGGGCGGCCTACCTGCCTCGGGCTGGGAGCCCCCTTCGGGAAGGAGTGACCTCGGGCAGTCCCCCGCTCTGTCCTCGGGCCGTGGGACCACACCCACGTGGGCCTCCCGCCCTCGGGCCTCGCGTGCGCCCGCCCTCGGGTCACGCGCGCTGGGGGTCAGGCGCTTTTGAATTTTGAATTTTGTTTCAAAATTCGATTTTTCTATTCCAAAAAAAAAATATCAGGGCAGAGTGCCCACACCACCCTCCAGGCCCCACAACCACTCATTTTTACTTTTCGAAATTAGGTTTTGTAATTTCGAAATTTCAGTCTTTGTTATTTCGCAATTTCAGTTTTTGTAATTGCGAAATTTCTGGTTTCAAAATTTCAGTTTTGAAATTTCGTTACTTCGGATTTGGAATTTCAGAATCTAGATTCTGACCCCTTTTCAATTTCTACCTTGTTTATCAGGACCCGTTTTGTGTCTTCCGGTCCTGCACCCGCTTGTAATGCTCTTTCTGAGCTATCCTTTATTTTCAATAGAAGTTCTTTTGTTAAATATATATATGTATATATATATTGAAAATGGTAATTGTGTGCTCGAATGCTCCAACCGAAAATCGATCTCCTGACCAGTCGGACCGCATGCCTCATCACTGTAGGAACAAGACGTATCGCGCTATATTCTAGAAGGGAGGGTGGTGAATAGAGTAGGCAGCAAAAAATTAGCTATTTAAAAATCTTTAGCAATAAGATCACATAATATATATCACAGATATGTAAAAGTAGAGAGCAGAGAGCAAATACAAACACAAGGATGTATACTGGTTTCCCTCTTGTGAGGACTAGTCCATTCAGAAGAACCGCAGCTTCCAGTTGAAATCTACTATAGAAAAATACCGCAAGTTTTTATGCGAAGTTCTTGCAACTTCTACAACACGAGCTTTGATCCAAAGTACTCTACCAATTTCAATTATGAAGTGTCTTTCTTCAATCAAGTCTCTGATTACAATCACTCTGAAACTTCTAAACCGTACTGCACTAGTAAATTGACTAGAGGATTATAACTGGCTTGAGATTTGAAAATGAAAGGCTTAAAACACTTTGGAATACCGTAGTAGGCTTAGAGAGAAGAAAAGAGAGAATGAATTGGTGTGTTGAAATGGTAGAAATTCTTCTCTATCTATAGGTTTTCCAAAGTTCGAATTCAGGCAGAATTCGAACAAAATTCGGACAGAATTATTTGAGAGAATCTCGGCAAATAGCCGTTGCATCCGTAACTGAGGGGAGACTGGGTTTGAAATCCCAATGTTCCACTAACCGAACTCGGGACAAATTCGGACCGAACTCGGGCCGAATTCTGTTGGTCCAGAGTTGATTTGGTTAGGGTTTTGCAAATCGGGTTTTGGACTTTTGAAATGTCAAGCAGTTAGGAGCTTTTGTAAATGGGCTTATTTCAAAACAAAAGGATATTTTGAAATTATTTTGGGGTAGCCTATTTGCTAGTACGACTCGATGTACATTGTATTTCTAGACTCAATAAATTATGAAAATTACATTGATAATGGAAATACAGACTCATACGACAAAACGACTTCATGTTTTGAATGGTAGTAGTAGCAGTTCTCAGTAGTCGTCCAAGTAGCCCTTATATCGAGACATAATTAGATCAATTATTAAAATTAGGTTTGACAATGACCAATGGGCCAATAATCTCCTCCATTTTGATAATTGACAAACCTTGACCGATATAACATCTCGATCTTGATTTGAAAAAAAATCAAAATTTGTAAGGTACTATTCTGAACTTGTATGGTAGGTACTCTCCTCTTTTAAAAAAATTCTTATATCCTGCAAAAGATGTTAGATCCATTTTCTTCCCCATTGTCACTTAGCAAAATAATTACAAAGAGAGAACCTCCCCCGTAATTCATGCTGAAGAAACGAACGTTGAAGAAATACAGAAAATATATAAAGAATAACATATATTTCACAGGCAGTTCTATGAAGGAAGCATAAACATGATAAGTAATGCTACGCATAAAATGATAAGTGCATACTAGGAATTAAGTAGAATAATACACACTGAAATAGAAAATGCATACTAATAGGAGTTTGAAATACAATCAACTCAGGAAACAGTCTCAATAGTATTAATAATAAAAGATAAAGTACTATCTTGGAATCTCAGAGCATTTTCAAGCATACATAGACAAAAGTAGAGTCTAATCAGATACCATATAGACAAAATATAATAACGTCTAGATCAAAATCTTTAGCAGCTAAACAGAGTCATTATCGTCATCGTGATCAGCATCGCCACCATGTCCAGAAGGACCAGCTCCAGAAGTGCCAGTTCCATGAGAAGGGTGTGAAGTTGCACCAGAACTACGGTACCAGTCATAAGCGTTACTAGGCTCAAAGAAGTGATAAACCGCCTCATCCTTATAGCGGTAGCCAAAAATAGTGGGATCTCGTGGAAGAGAACTGATGTCACGACCCGCACCCGCTTTTTCGAATACGAGACGTGTCCAAGCCAACCTACGCCGCATAGTCGACGGTAGAACGCTGTCACGGCCAAGATGCTCAAAATCACAAAATATAACATTTGCTGCTCATTCACATTTCTAAATTTATTACAACATTTACAACATTTGTGTTTAAAGAAAATACAAGGTTCCCACAATTAATGAAAATGATACCACTGTTATCTATTTCTAGGTTTCTGTCTGCAAGTATACCCGTATCTCCCAAAGCTAAGTGAAGCCACACCTAACCTGAAAAATGTTGGTTTCCAGTCAGGAATGGAACAAGCACACAAACGACGGCAATGTGAAAACACAATAGAATTGACAAGACATGAAAATAACATATGAGAGATAAAAACAAGAAAGTAACTGATGACATGACAAGTTGTGAAGAAGACAAGGAAAACAAATAAAATATAACTATCTATATGATTT
Organism: Iris pallida; assembly: GCA_029216955.1. Lineage (NCBI taxonomy): Eukaryota > Viridiplantae > Streptophyta > Magnoliopsida > Asparagales > Iridaceae > Iris > Iris pallida. The sequence goes on along the minus strand of JANAVB010039020.1, from coordinate 876,766 downwards.
GAAATATCTTGTTCGACATGTGAATAGCTAGGGGGTAAATACGGCACACTGTACGTGTCGTGTGCAGCTGCTATCAGTCAAAATCAGACATATTGGGATGGGTAAGGGGTAGTTCACACGTCTACTAAGATATTTCTTCGTCCAGCTAGTACTCATGGAATCAGGTCGCAAGCATGGTAATCAGGAAAATGACAGTCAAGAAAGTATAATAAATCCATGATACTAATCTTCGTGCGACGAGCGTGTCAACAACAAGCAAGACATATGTATAAACATAAAATAAAAAAACTACTATGAATCGAAAGTAATCAGAAAGTGCACTTGCCTGAGGTCCTTAGCTGGTGAAACCGATAGTACAACCACATCAGATGAGTCACTAAAGTCAACACATACAAAAATCTCCGGATGCTGAAATAGAATTACCAACGTTCTCAGAATAGTCAAATTAGCTAGAATTGCCTGTCCTTAAGTCCAATTCTGGACACAGAGGCAAAACGGTAATTTCGGGTCAAAACGGTATCCACTGTTGGACCCGCTTTATACCGAAAAGCGTGCCAGAGTTAATGGTCTCTAAAGTCATCAAACTATATGTCTATAAATTTGTTTTGATGATACGAACCCAACGGTATGTCCAATTTTGGATTCCGACGGGTCGTGCACCAAATTGCCCGTTGAATCGGATCGTGGGGCCCACAAAACGGCGATTCCGTCAACTGTCTCAGAATCGGACCAAACTTGGCATACAGGACCAAAAAATAATATGGTCCTGTTGGCGCAAGTTTTGTCTCGATCTGACGAACGTGCACAAAGTAATTAGAAAATTTGCATAGAGGTCGATATGGTGAATTTCGACGGATACGCATCAAATTCGTCGCGCACACGCAACCAATTTAAATTCCGTCAAAGCTCACACGTCCATAAAGCCGATACGCACCTTTCGATACTTTCGGTTCGCGACCACGTCACCCAGATTGGCGGGACGCACGTCGTATCGAAGGTTTTTCTAAATTTTATATCATTTTGAAAACTATTTTTATGAACTTTACAATCAAAATTCTTTCTTATAACAAATGATAAATAAAACTACCAGAAGGGTTTTAAAGTCCTACATGTGGTCTGTAGTTGTGTTCAAGCACAATTTCTATACTGGTAGTAGATCGATCGGAATTGATCTTCAAACGTGGGTATATGGACTGCTATATACCCTATTTCTGGACAGGTTTTCATCGAACTTGGGTTCAATTTTTCGGGCAATATAGATTACCTAAAATCAGACTAATTGATGGGAATCGAAGGTGTATATATTAGGATTTTACCTGAAGAAATAGCTCGAAAAATGATAGAGCAAAGAGGGTAAACTTTGATAACGAAGTTGGGGTTGGCCCGGGGCTGTTGCTGTCGTCATGTTCTCGGTCTGCCGCGCGCACGCTGCCTCCGGCGGCTCCGTCCGCGTGCGGCGGTGGCGTCGACGGCAGTGGCCGCCCAGGTGACTGGGGATGGGGGCGCAACTAGGGTTCTCGAGTTTTGACTCTCTCTCTCTCTCGATCTATATATCGTGCAAAGGAGAAGATCGGGTTTCTGCGTTGGGGGCTTGGTCGATTAGCGCTCGGGTTGGGCTAAAGGGTTGGCTGGGCTTGCTGGGTTCGGGTCTGGTCGGGGAATGGTTGGACCGGCTTGTTGGGCTGGAGTCTGCTGCTTTGTTCTTTGGTTTTTTTCTTTCCATTAGCCTATGTACATATATTACACACTTATACATATATATTTATCTATACATACCCACCTTTATATGTATATTTATATTTACATACACATACACACATTTATAATATATTTATATATATACATACACATACACACATATATAATATATTTATATACATACAAATACACACATATATAATATATATTTATATATACACACACATATATGATGATATATGCGTATAAATTGTACATCACAATATAACAATTACATATTACAATTATAATACTTAATTACAATATTGGAATCTTAATTTATATAATAGGCTATATATAAAATAAACCTAGATAATTATTCATATATATATATATATATATATATATATATATATATATATATATATATATATATATATATATATATATAGCCTAAATTTTATATTAGGAATATAATCATATACATGCACATGTATATACCTATATAGCCTACATAAATCCCAAAATCCCAAAATACATGTTTAAGGAAATATTCACTATAATTATCAAATAAAACATTATTGATATTTTTATATGGAAATTAATATATATATATATATATATATATATATATATATATATATATATATATATATATATATATATATATATATATATATATATATATAAACATTTACTAGACCACTACATAAATTATGAAGTACGCACATTCATACAACGCATCTATTATCGTGAACGTCTTTGGTCGCTCTACCACATTACATGGGCCCGGGTTTGGTTCGGGTCAAGTCCGGACCAGTTTGGTACAACCGGGTCGCTTAACCGTCAAATAATATTAATAATGAATAATTAAACTATTTATAAAATTTATGTCACAACTTGGCCTGGTTTTCCTAGTTAAGACATCACTATGGCTCGGCCTTTCCTACAAGGGCTAATACACTAGTCAAAGCACGCCACTGCACTATCCGTGCAATGATTCCTAGTCGTCTGGTTCTTCAAAACTCAACTATGGCTATAGTCATTCTACCGTAATAATTAACTAAATAATTATTTATAAAAATCCAAAAATCACCATTTAAATAAAATAAATAATAATAAAAATATTTGAAATTTTTTGGGAAGGGGAGCTACAACTTACATGCTGACTAATTTGGGCAAAATGCAGATCCGCAAAGGAGTTTGCCAGGGCCTGAAACTGACTAGCATCGCGAAACTCGCGTTCCTTCAATGTGTCAATAACAAACGCTCGAAAAGAGTTGTGCTCATCCAGCTGATCACGTCACATATCAGACAAATGCTGGTGGATACCCTCAAAAGTCATAGGGTAATCTCAAGAAGGTGGAGGTGGTGCAGTAGGAGGAGCAGGAGGAACAATTGTGCTACAACGAGAGAGCTGATGATAATTGGGTTCAGAGGCACGAGCACAAGTGGATAAGTCAATGTTAAAGTGCTGAAAGATGATCGGAAGAATCATCGCGTAAGCAAGGTTCCTGTGCCTTTCGCGACAATGACCCATCATCTGAATAATCGTCTTGGGGACAGAAAACGGAATCCCCTTATGAATATGATATAAAGCAGACATTTCAATGGTGGTCACATCCTCTTTGGAAGTGGATTTGGGCAAGATAGTGGAGTAGACGATGCGATGCAATTCATAGAAAAAATAAGTTCAAATGTGCAGCTTTGAACTTTCCAGAATAAACTTGATTAGGAGAACAAAGTTCATTCTTGAAACTGTTTAAAGTTGTGCCTCCGGGAAATTCAAATTCAGTGATATCATCTAGCGGATCACCTTTATTTGGAATGTTTAGGATTTTTGCTAGGTCGGCATCATTGAATTGAATATCAATTCCAGCAACACGGCTCTTACCAGTGAAAGTACCAAGGGTAAAATTGTAGTAAGATAATCGAATATCATTAGTTGCAATATAAAATGAGTGAGTGACAAGTTAGTGCAATCCTAATGCTTCAAAGTAGGTCTTGGGGGACAGAACGATTATCCACTTGATCGGTGCGCCAGGGCATATGTTACAAACTGAGAAATCGGTATAACATAATAAGGATTATTCAAGAGTTTCGAAGAAAAACTCATTGAACGCCCCGTTGTCCGATTAGACGGGTAAAAAGAGCGATCCTTAGATAGGATCCGAAGAAGAGGCTTCTTCGCTAGCCGTCGTCTTCTTTCTCTTGAAGGGGTTGTTGATTCTAGGCATAATTTCTAGAAAAGTATAGAAATTTAAGAAATTGAAATCGAGAGAATGAGGAAATTATACCTTCTGAGAATTGAGTATGTGGAAGAGAACAAGATTTTATGCACGAATCCAGAATTTGGATAGAAAGCTCCAAAGGATTTGAGAGAAATCGAAGTTGAAAAATCTATGATTTTGGAGCTTCGTTCGCGGCTGCTGCTCTGTTTGGAGGAGGAGAGGGTGGTGAATAGAAGGGGCCACATTCAAATCTGACTTAAAAATACCTGACACCAACAGAACTCGGGCCGAATTCGGTACGAGTTCGCCTGGGGTTCTGTTGAGATATTTTTGTACAGAAAATGAAATGCCATTTGTATTCATGTCACTACCACATTTCTAGCCTGGGGTTCTAGTTCGCCTGGGGTTCTGTTGAGATATTTTTAATTATAATTATTAAAAATTTTAGTAATTTTTAGTATAATTGATTTGGTGCTATTATTGACTTTGACTCAGAGTGACTTAGGAGACTGTCCTAGAAGCTAACCTAGGTCATGACTATTTGGTTAGAGTGTGTAACCCTAGCTTGACCTAAGTTAGTGATATCCAACCAATTAGAATTTATTCGGAGAGAATAGGAATTTATTTGGCTGGAGAATGGCTTGTGGTTTCACAAGTCATGATTAATGACTTAAGCCCAAAGAGGCCCAAAGCCCAACACCATGTAAACCCTAACCTAACCCAACACCCCCCATGGCCAGCCAACCCTATCCCCCCATCTATTTAATGCCTCCTCATAGTTAGGGCTAGCCTCCTTTAGAAAGTTCTCAAGTTGGAAAAAACAGGTAAATCCCCAACTTCAATAATTCCTAGAAAATCCAATTTAATTCTTTTTCCATCCAAACCAATTGCAATAGGTTCTAAATTTCTTCTACCTACTGTTTGTGGTGAGGAATTTCAGGGGAGAAGCAATTTGGAAGAGTTTTGTTAGCTTGAGGATCCACTCACATTGGAGCTTTTTGAGCCATTGCAAACCCTAGGTAAATCTCTAATCCACACCATAAATTTCTGTTATTATTGCATATTTAGGAAGCCCTAGGTCTATCCTAGCTGTACGTATAGCTATCCCTAGGTTTCGTGTCCAATACGTGTCCGTATCGGACACGTATCAGTGGATACGTGTAGGTGTTCGATGAAATGCCACAGTGGGCATTTCATCACTGTTTTACGAATTGGTTTGAATAGGAAATTAGTTTTTAACCTCGCTTATGGGATTCCAGTGTCCTGAGATTGTTTCAGTGTCGTGTCGGGTTGCGGTGGACACGGGAACACGCGGGTGCAGTACGTACACGCGAGCAGTGTCTTTCCCCTGCTACTCGGGGTGCACTGTGCATAGCACACGCCATTTGGACACGTGTAAGTTGACACACGGGTATGGGCAGTGTCTGACACAAGGCCCCTAAAGTTTCGTAGGTCCTCGTGTCGTGTCGGACACGGTATCACGTGTGCACAGGGAGTGCACTGTGCGTGCACAGTTCTGTGGTTTGTTCTGTGTTTAATTATAGTTTTAATGATTTAATTCATTTTTTAATTGCTATTTAGACCCTAAACATGATTAATAATCTATGTTAATTGAATTTACATGTTAGTTTAGGTATTGATGTGGAAATTTGGATTCGAACATATGGGTCGACTGATACACTGATACCATGTTCTGATACATTGGGTTTTCAAATTTCTGAACTTTTAAATCCTATTTCTATTGATGTTTTTCACTGATTAATTACTTCCACATGATTGGTAGTTCATGTTTAGCTAAATGTTACATTCGAATGAAACTTATGATTTGAAATGGAATATTTAGACTTTGAGTTGGGTCGACTGATATTAACTGGTACTTATTCAGTTTTCCTAAAAACTGTTGAATCCATTTGTAAATCCCATTTGATCTAATGTTTCAACTGTCAATGATTCCACATGTTGATTATTCATGGCTAGTTCAATGCTTCGTTTAGATAGGTTTTTGTTATGTAAATGGGGTTTTTGACATGGTGTTGGTTTTCGAATGTAATAGCTGATACATTGGTTGATTTGAGTTCAGTCCTATAGCTTGAACTGTAATTGAATAATTATTCTTGATAACCTGAGACTATTTCTAGATTTCCCTATTTTCCAATTGACAGTAAGTACACTGTTTTGCAATAGGTTGAATCCAGATTTTATATTACACTGATTTGAGTTTCATGTAAACTGTAAACTGAGAATCAATATCCTGAATTGATTTTATCCTTAACTGTTGAGTTGGAATCAATGTTAGTTTTCATAAAACTGAGAAATTGGTTTCCTTTCCTTCTTGTAGAACTGAGTTTGAATGATCCCTTATTAGTTGTGTACATGGTTGAGTTCAAATGTAGGATTGGGTATTTAGTTACCTGAAAATCTGTTCATGTAAACTGTTACTCACTGTTTTGCATTGACACATGAACACAATATATTAGCCACTGTTTCTTCTCAATACTTGAATTGATTTCCATTCCCTCTTAACTGAAATGAATGTTTTGATTCATGTTTAACTGTCATATGGGATTGGGTATTAGATAACTGATTTGAAATTCGAATGTAAACTGTCAAATAGTTTTCCTTTTTCCTATGATTAATTCACTCCTTAAACCTGAGATTCCTTTCATTCCTACTCACTGCTATGCACTGTTTTCCTGAGTATTTTACACTGTCATGTATTTTTAGTTTCCCCTCACTGATTCCTATAGTTAGCTCACTGGATTTCAGGATAATGTATACTTCACTGATTTCAGGAATACTTGAACACAGGACCCTCTTGTCTCACTAACACACACATATGTCTATCTCACACACACATTGACACCCTCAAGTGACACACACTCTTGTACTCTCATGACACACACACATGAGAATGCATTTCCCTTTCTATCCCTATACCTATGTGTATATACATATATACATGTATATATATATATGTGGGATGTACATATATGTATCCTATATATATGTGAGTGTACTATATTATATTAGATACATTATTGGGATGTGTGTTACTATATTATATTAATATGTGTATATATATATGTATGTGTGTTATACATATAGGTAGCCTATATGTTAATGAGGGTATTATATTTTAGATATATATATTGTCATGTGTTTATATGTGATTTGTGGGTTGGTTTTAGGCATGCTATTGCCTAATAGCCTAGACTAGGACTCATGGCCTATGGGTGTGGCTGAATGCTAGTATAGAGTCTAGATTAGACTTGTATAGCCTTGTTTAGACCTAGAATAGACTTATTAGACTAGTATAGATTTGTTTGACTTAGGATTGACCTAGTTGACCTAGTTTGACTTCTAGGGTTGACCAGAGTTGACCAAGAGTTGACTTTGGTCTAGATTGATCTAGATTCATGTAGAATGCATTGACTTGCATTTTATTATCATTTTAGACTCATAGTGACTTGAACTGTTCTATAGGAGACAGACACCACTCCTCGGACAGTAGATACTCTACAGATACTCAGGATACAGGCGAGTACATTCTCTGATCATTTTATATCCTGCATTAGGAGTATATTTTTTGTTTTAGATTACTTTACATGATGCTGACACGTTGGAAACATGGATTAGTACTATATGGATCTTGTCGTACGATGTTATCCCCTTAGCGGATACATCGGGTATTCGTGTTCGTGTACTTTATCGTGAGCATCGTGTACTCCGTGTATTCGTGACATTCGTGTACAAAACGTGTGAAATCGTGTATAATCATGTATTCACATGACCTTCGTGTACAATAACATAACTTGGCTAGATTATTGTGTATTGATTGGGGCGGGGGAGTAGAAGTGGTTATGTAATCAATCCAGTAGATTACTCGTGTACAAACCTCTTTAGATTACTCGTGTACAACATCGTGCCGTTTACATAACCATCTTGTGCTCTGAATCACTAGTTACTGTTAGTTCTCTATATACTGTAGCTATTTATTTACAGTCTTCCTTTTTATCATGTTATTTCTTTCAGTTCCTGTTTCTTACTCTCTAGCATGATTATATATTCTGACCTGCTATGATTTATTGAGATGTACTGTGCTCGCTCCTGTCCTGACTGGACCTGTTGAAAATTTTACAGTGAATGATGAGGCTCTGGTGTCTACCCCTCATGGTGCAGCTTTAGTCACTTGTGATCTGGACCCACTAGCAGTTGATGACACTCTCCTAGATTAGGATGTCTTTATTATCTTTTCTGGATTACTGTATTGAGATTCTAAGATGTTATTTGGGATATGTACTTATTTAGACACTTAGACTTCTGGATTGTATCTCTGTGTTTTCATTTCTGGTTATCTATCTATCTTTTATCATGCTCTAGTCCATCTTTTATCATCCAAGAAATCCAGGAATGACATCTCATGACCGGAATCCGATAATACTAGTCCGTGAACTATCGTGTCGAGAATCAAGTAAGACACTACAACTGAATCGGATATAGTAGATATCAAGACAATGAAAACTATCAGTGAATGTACTCGCCTGTGGTCCTGAGCTGATAAGGTGAACAGACGCTCAGAGTAATCACAAACCTAAAGATGAGATACTACAAGTCAAAACATGGTTTAATAATGAAAGAAAAGCTAATCTAATCATGATATGCAAGTCTAAGTCAAAACTAGGTCAAACTAAGTTACACCAAGCTAAACTAGGTCACACTAGGACAACCAAGGTCAAACAAGGTCACAGGAAGTCAATCCAAGTCAAACTAGGTCTCACTGAGTCACACTAAGTCTTGTCAAGTCAATCTAGGTCAAATCAAGTTATATCAAGTCAAACTAAGTCAGACTAAGTCAACTCTAGGTCATACCAGTCATCGCAGGTCAAAACAAGTCGAAGAAAGTCACACGGGGTCAAGAGTTATCCTACAGTTGACTTTTGGTCAACTGGTCAACTCTGGTCAACTCTAGGTCAACTCTAGGTCAAACCTAGGTCAAACTGGTCAAATGTTGACCAACAGTTGACTTTTGGTCAACCGTTCAAGTCTAATGGAATTTGGGACTAAATTGGGTAAAGTGTTGACCCATAGTTGACTTTTGGTCTAAAAAGTCAACCGTGATCAACCAAGGTCAAGACTAGGTCTAGGCGACTATTTCTAATCATTACCAACCCTTACAACCCATATCCGATTCATTCTCAACTCCTATTATTCTCCTCCTCATTCTCCTTCTCATTCTCCTTTCCATTTCCTCCTCATTCTCCTTCTCATTCTCCTCCTCATTCTCCTTCTCATTCTCCTTCTCATTCTCCTCCTCATTCTCCTCCCCATTCTCCTCCTCATTCTCCTTTCCATTCTCCTTCCCATTCTCCTCCTCATTCTCCTTCTCATTCTCCTCCTCATTCTCCTTCCCATTCTCCTTCCCATTCTCCTCCTCATTCTCCTTCTCATTCTCCTTCCTATTCTCCTCCTCATTCTCCTTCCCATTCTCCTCCTCATTCTCCTACCCATTCTCCTCCTCATTCTCCTTCTCACATACAAATACACACACATATATACACATGACCACACACACACATATATATATATCTGTACATATCTGGACACTCACACACACACATGGACACACACTCTCACATGGACACACACATACTTACAGACAAATACACACACATATACACATGTATATATATATTAACACATATATATATATATATATATATATATATATATATATCCATATATATACATATACATATATATAACTAATATGATACAATATGATACATTGAAAATACCTTCTCTAAACAATATAAAATCTAGAATTTAAATGTCTAATAATTAATCACACAATACATATATTAAAAACAAGAGTCCAATAGCTACTAGGACACAAACCTACACATAGGACACTCCTAAAAGTCTCCAAAAGGACACGAAACGGACACAAATGGAGACACAACCATGGGGGTTATTCCTATGGGTCAAAAATAATCCTATATGCATGTTGGAGTGATTTAGAAGAGAGATTATACCTTCCGGGAGAGAGATTCAAATGAAAAAACTTTCCGACTCGACACCGACACGTAGAGATTCCAAAAAGGACACGAACGAGCTCCGAATCCTCCCAAACTTGGCTGGCTCCTTCCTTTTATGGAGTAGAAGAGAAAAGAAGAATATTTGGTGGAAGAAATGGTGGATTTGGAGATGAAATCAATAGAGTTGCTCTCTTGAAATTTGGGGAAGAACAACAGAGAGAAAGTTGTAGATAGAAATGAAATGGAGAGAGAGAGAGAGGTTGCTTTGGAGTGAAGCAAAGGAGAGGGGGTGCTCCATACATAGCCGGCCACATCCTAGAGGGTTGGAGGCATTTGGCAATTTACCAAAATGCCCTCTAAGTCAAAGAAATGAGTGGTTTGAGTTGGGGTCAAAATGGTAACTTGAAAACTCCTAATTTCAAGTTCTAAATCTAATTCTAATCCCTAATCCCACTAAAATCAAATGGGATTAGTCAAATATAAATATCTGGGTTTGGTCATGACAAGTTGGTCGGTTCCAGTTGGGTCCCGATCAGAGTCTAAGCTACCCCGGGTCCCCGATACAAGTCGGAATGAGCTGAAATTCGAACCCGACCCTAATAACCCCAAAACAATATCATAAATAATAAAATAAATTTCAAAAATATTGAAAAGTATAAAATGACAAAAATACCCCTGTTCTTGAAAACTGGGGGTGACAAATCTATCCACCTTAAAAAATTTCGTCTTCGAAATTAATACAAAGCAATCACAGAAAAACACACACTACCAAAATAAGTGGTTTTAGTGACGCCCAAAAACGTCGCTAAAACAATAAAATCCGTCGCTAATATGAATCACCAACGCAATTACCGACGTTTAAGTTTTGTCGCCGTTTCCTTAGTCGCTGATTACAAAAACGTCGCTGAACGTCGCAATTACCGACATCCAGCGACGTAACTGTACGTCGGTGAGTTCTCGACGTCTACCGTCGTGTCGGCGGTATATTAGCGACGTATATGTAGTCGCTACACGTCGGTGAAGTCCTGGAATAATTCCCGACGTCTACCGTCGTTTCGTCGGTAATATAGCGACGTGAATGTAGTCGCTAGACGTCGGAGACCTGTACATTTTTTTGCAGCTAGTCGTCGGTAAACGTCGGAAAAACGTCGGAGACCTGTACTTTTTTTGCAGTTAGTCGTCGGTAAATGTCGGAAAAACGTCGGAAAAATGTATTTTTGCAGCTTCTCGTCGGTAAACGTCGGAAACTGACGTCGTTAAACGTCAGAAAGCGTCGCTAAACGTCGCTAAAATTGTAAAAAAAATAAAAAAATAAAACACAGATTCTATATTACCACTCACAATTCAAGATGCTACACATATAGGTACACATTCAAATCCCCACTCACAATTCCAAATCACAGCGCATTCAAACCCCCACTCACAATTCAAGATGCTACACATATAGCTTTAATCTAAGTTAATTAACATCCAATCCAAACACAATTAACATTTATCGACGAAGGAATTAACATCCAATCCAAACATCCAATCCAAACAAGTCACAAGTCAAATCGATACAAACACAATAAACATCCAAATCCAAACATCCAATCATAAGTCACAAACATATGATGATACAAACACAAACAAAAGTCCTAACTAGGACTACTAATGATCTGGTGTAGGAGGGGCACCGCCGTGACGAAGGGATAACAACTCCTCATACTCCGCAAGTGAAATCGATACAGATGGAGCGCCAGGCTGTGACGTCGGTGGAGTCGGTGTCGAAGAAGAAGACGGTGGAGGCGGCGGAGTCGACGACGATGAAGGCGCACCCAGAGTACCAGCATGCTCCAACGCTGTAAGTCGCTGGTTGTATGAATCCATGATAGATAACATTCTACCACTGCTCTGGACCATCGAATCCTGCGCCAATCTTACCATCTCGGCCATGGTCACCTGTCCTGTCTGCAACTCCGTCACCGTGCGCTCTAACCCTCCAACGGTGCGCTCTGTCCTCTCAGTCATCTCCACGAGCCCCATAATGCCGCGATCGAGCGCATCCAATCGTGCTATCAGCGCAGGATCGTCCGTAGGGTGCTGAGACTGCTACTCGATCCGTCGTAGCAGGTCGTCACGGAGAGACTCCATCATCTGGTGGACTCGGGCAGACTCCTGGGACGGCTGTGGACCATGCACACTAGCAGGAGATGTCCTAGAGGACTGGGTCGCAACTAGGGCGCCATAGGATCCCGTACCGTAGTACGTACCCCTATGGAGGCCACCAGCGGCGGTCATCCACAGCTCGTCCTCCGACAGAGCTTGAGTGGGCTGCGAGGAAGTACCGGCCACTCCTGCATCAGGTGCACTAGCAGTCGCCCATTCCCGCAGCCTCTGATACTCGGCCTAGAAAGTATGGATAGTACTCTATGATTTCTAATTTCTAATTAATGTACTTATTTTTACTAACTTCATGAATATTTATTTGTATCATATTTACTAAGTTATATTAAAATTGACACGAAGTATTAAATTAAGATAACGTATTGTAATACTTACATAGGTCTGCTCGGCCCTCTCGTCAATAAGGACTCCGCCCTTCCGATGGGTGGCCAGGAAGACGGTCACCATGTCGGCGTTACCGACCTTCCTTACCTGTAATTAAATATATTATCTTAGTAATAATTTATCGGATTTGCATTAAAATAATATTTCTAAAAGAGAAAGATATACCAGACGACGGAAATGTTCCGTCATCGGAATCGACCCACCGTACCACTTCGAGGCATGTTGCCTAGCCGCCTTAGCCTTCTCCGACTTCTCCTTGTACCTTGGCTCGTTGAATCGAGCCTTCATCGCATTCCACTGATCAGGGGTGATCCAACCTTTGATCGGCTTTCCGGCACGATCACGTTCCTTCTGATCATTAATAGAGTCGCGGATCAGCTTAGCAGCGACGGAAGGAAACATCCCCTCGATCAGCTCGGCCCGGTGCGGTGGATAGTAAAACATATCCTAGAACAGTACGAAACCAAATATTTATCAGTTATATATAATATGCATAAATTAAATGATTCATGTTAAAAACAAATCTATTTTAACCTTGAAGCGCGTAAACCAGTAGTTCTTCCTTTCGTCTGGAGCATCAGAGTAGTTAATCCAGGGACCACCATAATTATGCCTCAGCATATCGCCTAGGCGTCTCTGTACCCCTGGAGGACGATATCTATACAGACATATTATATTCATGAAAAAAGTTAATTTATGATAAAAACAGAAAAAAAATCATAAACCAAAATACCTACTTTGTACCGTCGGCCCAGATCTCCGTCCTCCTCTCCTCCGGAGGTGCGCAAGGAGGATCTGCATGATGCTGGTCGGCCGTCGGCACATCCTCCTCGGCCGTCGGCGTAGCCTCCGCCATCTGCTCATCCGTCTCCATCGTCGTATCAGCATCAGGAACGCTAGACGGGCGAGCACTCTCAACAGGCCTGGAACTACTCGTCCCAGGAGATATGCCACGTGATGTCATCCCAGCAGGCCCAGCTACTGTCCGATATGGAGGAGTAATCGGCGACGAAGATCCAGAGCCGGTACCAGTAGGAGGTACCGAAGGAAAACTCCGTCCTCTAGCAGTACCTGTAGGAAGTACTGGAGGATCATGTCCTCGTCGTGTCCCTCGTAACGCTCCGCGACGACCTGCCATACCTGATAACAGTATATGATAGTACAAGAAATAATAGAGACTAGAAATATGAAAGTACAACAAATAATAGAGACTAGAAATATGAAAGTACAACAAATAATAGAGACTAGAAATATGACAGTACAACAAAGATAATAACCAAGGTAACATATGATGATACATTCTACAATAAACATCTAAGTCCAGATAATATATTCTAGAAGAAACATCTAAGTTCAGATAAGTATATCTCTCTCAATCATCTTCAGAATAATCATCTTGTTCGTCTTCCTCGACCTCATCTTCCTCTTCCTCCTCATCTTCACTTTCGTCTTCACCTTCGTCGGCTTCGTCTTCCTCTTCGGATAATTCTACATCTTCTACATTATGTGTCGTGTAATGCATAACTTCCGTGGAGTCCACATCGACAATATTGGTTACAGGAGGTAGCTCGTCCTCCTGGTAAGCTTTTTCATCAACATCAAAAGTATCTCTAGATTTAGTCTTGCATACTTCCCACCAGTCAGACTTCGTTGCACCCCGTCTCGGATAAGCTGTGAAGTACACGAGCTGAGCCTGAGTTGCTAGGACAAACGGTTCGTAGCCTTGATATCTACGCTTGTAGTTTATATCCACAAGACCATGCTTGTCAATTTTCCAGCCTTGATTTTCAATCGGATCGAACCATTCACACTTGAACAACACGATCTTTGCAGGTTCTCTGCCATAATTATATGACAACTCCACAATCTCTCGCAAGATGCCAAAGAAATCATTTCCTGGATCGACGTCTTTGTAGTTCGAAGACTTGATACACAAACAACTGTTCTTCATGGAATCAAGATCCAGGAAGCTGTCTCTGATCGGAGCATTTGTCGACTTGAACCGAAAGCCATTGACACAATAACTTGGCCATGTTTTAACAAAAGTAATTGGTCCCTTGGCAAGAGTTCTAATTAATTCAATCTCGGATGAAATTAGACGATCGACCTGAATATCAAAGAAGAGATAATAAGTTATTTATTGCGCAGTTGCATTAGAAGAGGCCAGTAAATATTACCGAGCTGCTTACATATTCGCTCAACCAAGAAGGAAAATGACGTCTCATTTCTTGTTCTAATGCTTCGTCTGTTAGGTAGGGTCTAAGCAGCTTCAACTCATCATTATATGTGCTGGAAAACAACGAAGCATTAGAACGATTAGTACAATAATATTAGCTTATACTATTACATTGAGATGACGTAAACTCATCATTCCTTACTTACCCCTCTAGCTTCTCCACTTCATCCTCGTCGCAATTGAGTAATACATACAACTGAGCAGCCCTTAGCTCTTCGTCATTCAAATATCTCTTCTTCATTTTCCCCGAAGGCTTTCCGGACGCATTGAATACTTTCAGTATTCCATCATTAAATTCTTGATATCCGTCGTCGTTTCTCGGAGCCCTCGTTCTATTCGTAGCAACATGAGGTTTGAAATAGGAGGAGCAGAAATTTGTAATCTCCTCGAGAATATAGGCTTCACAAATAGAACCCTCGACCCGAGCCTTATTTTTTACCTTTCTTTTTAGGTGATTCAAATGTCGCTCGAACGGGTACATCCATCGATATTCGACGGGTCCACCAACACGTGCCTCGTAGGAAAGATGAATCGGCAAATGCTCCATAGAGTCGAAGAATCCAGGAGGAAACACCCTCTCTAGCTTGCACAGTGTTACCGCAATGTCCTTCTCTTGCTTTTCTAGACGATCAACGAGCAATTTTTTAGAACAAAGGTCCCTGACGAATATGCTAAGCTCCGTCAATGGATCCCAAACTGCCTGCGGTAAGAATTCCCAAAATGCAATCGGAATTAACCGCTCCATGAATACGTGACAATCATGGCTCTTCATACCTGTCAGTTTGTTCTCCTTGAGGTCGACGCATCTTTTCAAGTTTGAAACATACCCATCTGGAAATTTCAGACCTTGAATCCACCTACAAAGCCTCACTTTATCCTCCTTCTCCAGTGAGAAAATTGCCTTAGGCTGCTTCAACTTCCCATTCCCGTCCTCTATCAAATGCAATGCAGGACGTCTACATATTTCTTTCAAGTCCAATCTAGCCTTAGGATTGTCTTTCGTCTTCCCCTTTACGTCCATTACAGTATTAATTATGTTGTTAAACACATTCTTTTCGATATGCATGACATCAAGGTTATGTCTAATCAGATTGGTGCTCCAGTATGGCAGATCCTAGAATATACTCCTCTTCGTCCAGTTATGAGTGCGACCAAATCCGTCACACTTGTAGCCCGTAGCAGGCTGCTCAATAGCACTTGGTAAATCTCTAACCTCCTTCCATATCGTGGCTCCGCACCACCTTGTCGGTGGATCACCCTTCTCCACAACGCCAGCACGAAAAGCATTCCTGTTCCTCCGGTACGGATGATCCTTCGGCAGGAATTGTCGATGACAATCGAAGAAGCACGGTTTGCCTCCGTGTTTCAAACGGAAAGCCTTAGTGTCGTCCATGCAACACGGACATGAAAGACGACCATGCGTGCTCCATCCAGATAACATTCCATAGGCCGGAAAGTCGTTGATGGTCCACATAAGTGCTACCCGTATCTGGAAATTTTGTTTTCTAGATACATCGTACGTGTTGGAACCTACTTCCCACAGCTGATTCAACTCATCAATCAATGGCTGTAAATAAACATCGATGTTCCTTTTCGGATTGTTCGGACCTGGGATAATAACGGTGAGGAACATATATGGAGTCTTCATGCACATCCAAGGCGGTAGATTGTACGGGATGACGATCACAGGCCAACACGAATACTGGGATCCCGAAAGTCCGAATGGGGTAAAATCGTCAGAGCAGAGACCCAATCTAACATTACGCGGATCAGAAGCAAAATCTGGATACTCTCGATCAAAGTGCTTCCATGCTTCTCCATCAGATGGGTGATCCAACACTCCTTCGGTATGTTCCCGCTTATGCCAACTCATGTTTTCTACAGTTTCCTTCACCATAAACAACCGCTGCAAACGCGGCGTCAACGGCAAGTAGTGCATCGAAGAGGTAGGCTTCCTGTAGCGACCGACACCACAAAATCTGCAGGCGTCTTCATCCTTGTCGTCTTTGTAGTACAACATGCACCCGTTGCGACAGGCATCGATTTTTTCATATCCCATCCAGAGCGATCTAACCATCCTCTTAGACCGGTAGAAGTCTTTAGGCAACTTCGCACCCTCAGGCAATATTTCTATAAGCAACTCCATAATACGGTTGTAGCAATCTTGCGACATGTTAAAATCGGACTTGATGCTCAACAATCTTGTAACCACCTCCAACGGAGAATAATCCTCACAACCAGGATATAATGGAGTCCTTGCATTCTCTAGCAACTCCATGAACTGTGCAGCATCGGGGTTCGGTGCCTCCTCAGGTGCATCATGATCATCCGGATCGAAACTAGGCCCGGCCGCGTCAAAAACCATGTTCACCAACCCATCGTCGTAAGGAGCGTTGTTGTGGACATCCACATAAGGCTCGTACTCCGATGCTAAAGACACAAGTTCTCTGTGCTCGCTCTACTGATAGTAATTCGGCATGAAACCCTTCGAGTACAAATGATACGTGACATCCACTTCTGGATGATATTTCAAGTTGCGACATCTCACACACGGACACTTAATTTTGGTACCGTCCATGTACTGAGGGAACGCCTTGGCAAACTGCAGGAACTGGTGTACACCCTCTATGAATTCATCCCGCACACCGCACATGTCATCAGGATGACGGTTGTACATCCAAGTACGATTCTGTAGATAGTAATTCAGCTCCATAATTCTGTAAGATAGATACATCAAGGTAGTGAATGATATGCAAGTGTCAAAGCTTTTCCGATGGATTGCATTTATCTTTTCATCCATTCATTCATGCATTGCATTTATCTTTTCAGTTTTGCATATCATTACCTACTATTATACATGCATACTTTATATATACATCAAGGTAGTAATACTAATTGATGTTCTGAAAAGGAGAGTGCGATGTCTAGTAGAGGATTCTTTTTTTTTGAGGAGCTGTCATATCATGGAAGTCAATATAAAATAAAAGAAGGATGAGAAGGGTTTGACTATCTACACACTTTATATACATGCATTGCATTTATCTTTTCAGTTTTGCATATCATTACCTACTATTATACATGCATACTTTATATAAACATAATTAGTATATAATTATGTAACTGGTGGATCCGCTAGCTAGTAAGCCGGATGTACTTAATATCAGAGAGAATCAAATTAGTATCAGTATATAGGTTAGGTAGACCGTATATACGGTCGATACTGATAGCGATAGTCCGATACCGATAGCGATAGTCCGATACCGATAGTTCGATACCGATAGCGATAGTCCGATACCGATGGCGATAGTTCGATACCGATAGCGATAGTCCGATACAGATACACATGGACCTACATATCTATATATCACTAGTAGCCATACTCCTCTACATACTACTCTACACACTAAGACTAATTTCTTAGACTGAACCCACAATCTTTAACTTACCATAAGTCACTATACTATCCTTTATATATACAACCTTTATAGATACAATCGATATATAGCCATCACTCCCTTCTTTTATCAAATCTGATACACCCTACCATCTTTGTGAACTCTCAATGTCACATACTAACTTTCCCTCTTCACACTCCACTCTAAACTCTGAACTCAACCCTTAGGTAACCCAATATATAACTAAATCCTAACCACTGCAACCAAACACAAATCGAGATACACATATATATACAAAGCTAATCAAATATATATACTAGACTTCACATTCAAGGATTGGTTTAAGTTCAAGGACTGAACAAGGATGAGAAGGGTTTGACTGAATATGGGTTCAAATCATAATCTAAAAGATACTATGGTTGACTATGGCTGATACTAGTAACTTTGGAACTGATACATGTTCATAAGTTGAACAAGGACTGAACACTTATGCCCCCTCTCCCTTCCATCAAATGATACATCTAAGAAGTGGCCTTTACCTACCTAGAAGTCGACTGAACAACTAAGAAAAGGGACTGAACAATATAGAGGGCAGTTACTCAGTTTCAATGTCCTACAGTAAATAACATTACATTATATGAATTAGCATCTTAATTATCAATTTTACTCTTGAAAACACAAAGAACAATACATGTATCAGAAAATCCCTTTTTCGAAACCAAATTTGAATAAATACAACCCAAACTTGCATTCCATGAACCTCGGCCATGTAAACTAACATCTCAGATAATGTATACATCTTAAACATCATGAATCTACATTATTTAACAATTTAATTTACTTAAAAGATTTTAGAAAATGCTCAAACTGGACAGTTTCAGAAAATATGTGAAGAACCCTCAATTCGAATCAAAAACCCAAATTCATATCAATTAATGTGTGCACAAGGTTTATACATATGTCAGGGGGGTGTCTCGTGTCTAGCAAACTAGACACGAGGTGTCCAAACAAGAAACGTGCACAGGCTCGTGTTGAGGTGTCGAGCCGGTTAGAGTTAGGGTTTACCTGACCGTAACGACGAGGGAGAGCGACGACGGCGAGGGGGAGCGGCGGTCGAGGTGGCTGGAGCTGGCTCTGGCGAACGGCGAGGGGGAGCGGCGGTGGAGGGGGAGCGGCGGTGGAGGGGGAGGAGGGGGTCGACGGTCTCCGGAGGAGGAGAGCGGCGGTCACCGAAGGTCGGTGGGGGTCGGGGGCCGAGGGGGTGGGGGAAGCCGGCTCGGGGTCGGGGGGGAAGGAAAATAATTGGGAGGAAAATAATGGGGGGAATAAAAATCGAACCTGACCTATATTTACAAGTTAGCGACGTCACACAAAAACGTCGGTAAACGTCGCTAGTATAAGTGATATTAGCGATAAATTAACATATACGTCGGTAAACGTCGCTAATATCACTAATATTAGCGACGTTTACCGACTTATACGCGACGTTATCTGTTTAAAACGCAAACGTAGTTTAAATAAGTCGCAGAACGTTGCTGTCCGTCGCTAATAACGACGTTTTGCGACGTAATTAAAAAACGTCGCTAATTTGTTTTTTCCCTGCGACGTTTTCTTAAAACGTCGCTAATTTCGTCGGTAATATGACTTATTTTGGTAGTGACACGCAGAAAATAATCCCTCTCGAATACTTTCAAAGAAATTTTTTTTTAACAAAACAAAATAAAAATCTCTTAAGACACAACAACACTTGCAAATAAAAACTGTTACGTGTCCGACACGGACACGAAACCATCACAAAATCTCACCTATCAAAAGCCAAATCGATAATCACCAATGCAAAAAATCAAAATAAATCAAAGAAGTCCAATGACCAAAATACCCTTGGGCCAGAAATGATACTGAAAATATCCTAATCACATGGTTAGGCTCTAGGTCAAACAGTCTCTAAGGTTTCACTAGCAAAACATTAAAATCATAAATCATGGCTTAAAAATTTAAAATGATTAAATCTCCAAAATCAAAGCATGAATTTAAATGACAATAATTAAATGACTAAAACTCTAAAATTTAAAATCACTCTCAATTAGAAACCTGGTGCTACAAGTCTATCCACCTTAAAAATTTTATCCTCAAAAATTAAAACAAAATAAACACAGAAAAATCATGCAGATCGATAATCGTATGCGTCTGTCCAATCATCATGATACTCAGAATCTCCGTCTTGCCAGTGAGCAAGGCTACGATAATCACAGAGTCCTCAACTACGGTACATACCTGTAGTATTATGGTATTTAAAATTTTTGCATTGCCGCTAGCTTGGCAGCGAAAACCTTAAATTCCTATACCCAAGAAATACGTCCATAGTCCGACTATATGTCCTCACTCTGCCTGCTAGCATGACCCTAGAGGATTCTAAAATCTCATAATCGAGGCGACCTAGCCCATACGACTTATCTCAGAAGAAAATCACATCACAGAACAATTTCATCCAATCGATCAAGAACAGATAGAATCGAATTTCAAGACAGTTTATAAGAAGGCAAATGCGAAAAGGAGATTCGAAATATTGGAACCTGCTATCTGCTCTGCTACTGCCTGAGTGGGCTCAACTGTCATGGCGAAAGCTCGCCCCTGGTGGCCTCCTCTAGCCTGCCACACTCTGTCATGGTCTGCCTGTCTGGCTACACGGGCAGCACAGTTCTTCATCTGGTGGTCTGGAGCTCCACAAAATAAACAAACTCCCAGCTTCATCCTACAAACTTCCCGGGTGTGCCCTATCTTCTTGCAGAAAGCACACTGGACGGCCTGCCTCTGGCCTGGTCCCTGGTGTTAAACTAGGGTATCCTGATCTGTACTCGGTACAACCCTCTCAAGTGCTGCCATCGCCAGCTGATGGGAGTTCTCCATGCTCCGTCGCAACAGATCTGTCTGCGCGCTCTGAGTCTGCAATATCCGCTACAGAAGGACCATCATCCCCTGAGTATCTGTCGGTAGCGGAGGCGGTGGTGGGAGAATATCAGGAACGACTATAGACGGTCCCGCTGATGGAGGTGGAAGACCTCCTGAAACCGTCGCTGCTGCTCCCGCCTGAAGGACAGGAACTGAGGTGGAAGATCCCTGAACTACAGCTCCCTCTGCTGGAGGTGGAAGACCTCCGGGAACTGCCGCTGCTACTCCTGCCTGAAGGGCAGGGACTGAGGCTACTGCTCTCTCGACTGCTACTCCTGTAGCCGGAGGTGGAAGACCTCCCGGATCTGACCTCTCTGGAACTGCACTAGACCCTGCCTGAGAACGAGTCACTGTCATCCTAAGGACGAATTGACCCAAGAGATCAATATGGCACAAGATAAGATATTATCAAAGGAGGACAATTGAATTCAAATGTAAGAAGAGTTGTCATGGTAATCAAAAGATCAAAATTTTCCTAAAATGTGATTGAGTAACTCCTATCATATCCTAGATCCTATGTCCTAGTCGCAGGCTCGTAATTAGCACTCTAAGTCGAGCACCATTATGAGATCGCACTAATTGCGACACTGACCTGCATGGGCCACCACAAAAATGTGTCACGACTCGCACCCTAATTAGGGGCACGAGAAGTGGGTACGTCCAGCCTACGCCATAGCATCGGCGGTAGAACGCTCACGACCAAATTACAGTACTTTAGCGACGGCCATTTAGCGACGGAAATTTTCCGTCGCTATCACCGTCGGATCCCCGACGGATTTGTGACGGAATACCGATGGAAAGCAGTGGACAATTTTTTTTATTTTTTTATGTCCATATCCGTCGCTATGCCGTCGATAGGTAGTCGGCCATGTAGCGACGGTTTTATATCCGTCGCTAGAACGTCGCATATTTTGGCGGCAAAAGCCTAAAATATTGGCGCGAGATTTACTGACGACTTAGCGACGGAATAATCCGTCGCTACTCCGTCGCTAAATTTATGTTCCAGACTTAAGTTGAAACGACGGGGGGAACTTTTTCATTCCCCCCAAATTTCACTCTCTCTCCTCTCTCTCTCTCTCTCTCTCCCGCGGTGATCGATCGGCGACCCCCTCTCCTCTCTCTCCCGCGGCGGTGATCGGCGACCCCCTCTCCTCTCTCTCTCCCAAAGGTATTCCCCTCTCCCTCTCCCTCTCTCTCTCTCTCTCTCTCTTTCTCGCTCTCTCTCTCTCTCGCGCGCGCGCGGTGGTCGTGGGTGCAGCGGGCCGGGGGCGTCGGGGGATGCGGGGGCGGCGTCGACTGCGGGGGGCGGCGGTGGCGGCGGTGGCGGGGGGTATGGAGGGGGCGGTGGGAGGGGGCGGGAAGCGTTGGAGGGATGGGGACGCACGGGGGCTGGCCGCAGGGTGCGGGGGGTTGCGGAGGGGGCTGGCCGTGCGCGGGGGCGGGGGGTGTGGAGGGGGCGGTGGGATCGAGGGGGCGGGCAGCGTTGGGGGGGGGTACGATGGGGGCGGGGGCTGGCCGCGGGGTGCGGGGGGGGGGTATGTGTGGAGGGGGGCTGGCCGCGGGTGGCGGAAGGTGTGGAGGGGCGGCGGTGGGAGGGGGCGGGGGGTGTGGAGGGGGCGGTGGGAGGGGGCGGGCAGCTGCCTCCTCCTCTCCCACAGACACACACACACACGGACAAACACACACACACACAGACACACACATACGGACACACACACACACACACACGAACACACACACACACACACACACACACACACACACACACACACGGACACACAGACACACACACACACAGACACACACACACACACAGACACACGGATACACACACACACAGACATATATATATATATATATATATATATATATATATATATATAGGCATAATTTTAAGTAATTTATTAATAATATATATATTTTTTTATTAATAATAATAATAATAATAATATATATATATATATATATATATATATATATATATATATATATATATATATATATATATATATATATATATATATATATATATATATATACACAGACACACGTCGTGAAGTCTAGTATATATATTTGATTAGCTAAGGTAGAAGTTTAGCCTAATTAAGATTAGTTTTGACAGAGTTGACTTGGACTCCTAATTTGACCTAGAACTAGCCTAGTTAAGGGGGCCGGGCATTGTTGGGGTGGCTTACTGCATCCATATTGCACCTGCCCAGCTCATCATCCCTTGTGTGCAGTCAGATGATACCACTACACAAATAAGTACTTATCAAAAATCTGTTGTTTTCTGTGTATGGAGTGTTTTTTTGGCATGGGATGATGGCTTTCGAATTACATTGGACAAAAAACTGAGAATTAGTACATTGTTTGTGTTTACTGATTTAAGGATGATTAAATCATTAGGTTTAATCCTATGTCATGTCTGGGTTTAAGTTATATGTTATGATTCATGTTGGCATGGGGATTTTGGTTTTTGAATTTGAGACCGAGAGTTCTAGTCATCCAGCACCGGTAGCTAGTAATGCCGAGAGTGCTTTTGATGCAGTCCTGGCAAGGGACGACGCCTCTCCTCGCACCAAAAATCTCGTTTTTTCGGAGGTGGTTGCGTGAAAGTATCACTGAGCGTTTGCGTGAGCAGCGTGGCAAGCATTAGCTATTAGTACTTATTTGTATTGGACTATTTTTATTGGGTTGTTTTTGTTTTAGACTATTTGTATTGGACTACATATATGAATTAGAACTGTGTCAATCTCTGGATTATATTGGACTACGACACCGCGGTAACATAGTTCCTGCAGCCATTCGACTGACGAGGCAGAAACTATGTATCCGTAGATAAAGTGGACTGTCCTCCGACCCTCATCCCTCGGCAATGATGATACGACAACCAACCGGAGAGGATACTCCGAGAGATCCATCTGGGTAGGACGTATACTCTGAGAGATCACCCTTACAGAAATGATATCAGTAGTGGGATCGAATGTTGGAGAAGATATTATCACAGTATACGTCCTCTCCTCTACGATGGCTCTAGACCCATCTGCTCGTCCCTGCTTCCATTCTTCTTATTTGACTCTCTCAGCCACACATGATATCCAGCTCAAGTGTAGAGTAGGCGGAAAAGAAGGGGACAGGAATAGGAGGGGGAAGCAGCACAGCCGGCGGCATGACCCGGAGGAAGTACAGAGGTTTTCTTCAACATATGTAGGAGGACTATAAGGATTTATCTTTTCACAATATGTCATCTTGTCAAAGACCCTTAATGTGACAACCATGTTGCCGCGGTGTCGGAAGATTAACATGTCATAATTTTCTAAGCCGTGTGTTTTGACATAATCATCCCAACTCTTTCCTCCTGTGTCATAATCTCGCATTATTACATAGAACTGAAATCCGGTTGGGAGGATTATGTCGAAACACACGGCTTATAAAATTATGACATGTTAGTCTTCCGACACCGCGGTAACATGGTTGTCACATTTAGGGTCTTTGACAAGATGATATGTTGTGTTTACATATATCCTTATAGTTCTCCTACGTATGTTGAAGAAAACCTCTGTACTTCCTCCGGGTCATGCCGCCGGCTGTGCTGCTTCCCCCTCCTATTCCTGCCCCCTTCTTTTCCGCCTACTCTACACTTGAGCTGGATATCATGTGTGGCTGAGAGCGTCAAACAAGAAGAATGGAAACAGGGACGAGCAGATGGGTCTAGAGCCATCGTGGAGGAGAGGACGTATACTGTGATAATATCTTCTCCAACATTCGATCCCACTACTGATATCATTTCTGTAAGGGTGATCTCTCAGAGTATACGTCCTACTCAGATGTATCTCTTGGAGTATCCTCTCCGGTTGGGTTGTCTTCTGAGCCATCCGTTCTCACACTTAAAATACAGGGATTGGATTCTGTGTTTCGTATTTTCGGCGAACCCAGGGATTGGATTCTGTATTTTGTTTTTTGGTTTCTGTATTTTGTTTCCAGCTCCATTTGCATTAATCTACGGTACGACATGGTGATCAGGACATATATAGTCCCTGCAGCCATTCGACTGGCGAGGCAGAAACTATGTAGCCGTAGATAAGTTGACTGTCCTCCGACCCTCATCCCTCGGCAATGATGATACGACAACCTATCACTATATCTTATATAGTAGTAGATGATGTCTTAGTATTACATTATGTGAGTTCATCTTGATTCTGTTACGTTCTTCAAATACTATATACGATAAGATCATATACTACACCATATGTACAGAACATAGATGATTCACACTAATGTATGCTAGAATGAATTTTGGGTTGTGCATTCTGAGCCATCCGTTCTCACACTTGAAGATAAATTTTCAGTATAACGACGGATATTAGGTTACTCTTCAGTATAATTGATGTCTTTTCTTGGATAATTGGTGTGCATTAAATTCGTATGTGCATATTTCGTCTATGTGATTTTTGGATATATACCTACGCTGGGTTATAAGCGATGATCTGATATACAAAGGAGATGCTGCCGAAATTTTTGTAGACATTTGGATACATTGTATGTTCGGATATTTTTTTTATGTTTGGATAATTTAATGTTGGATATTGGATATATTGTGTTGGTAATATTTTGTTGGATATTGGATACGTTGGATATTGGTGTCGGATATGGATATTTTGCATATGGATATATGGTGTTGGATATTGGATACATTGGATATTCGTGTTGGATATGGATATATGGTGTTGTATATGGATATTTTGCATATTTGATATTGTGTTGGATGTGTTGTACAAACAGGAAAGAGTCTGTTTGCAGTATTTTTTTTTTCAAAAATTAGAAGTTAGCGACGGACTGGCGACCACTCAGCGACGGATAGTCCGTCGCTAACTGGAGAAACTGAGTTTAGCGACAGAGTGGCGACGGAAAAACCGTCGCTACCTGGAGCATTTCAATAAAGCGACGGATTGGCGACGGACCATCCGTCGCTATCTGTAGGAGTTTAATGTATCGACGGATTGGCGACGTAATATCCGTCGCTACCTGGAGAATTTTACATTGAGCGAAGGTTTAGCGACGGAACGTCCGTCGACCTAGTTCTGTTTGATGTCCATAAATTTTGCTGTTAGCGACGGATGTTTTGTACCTAATGCGCTTTTACCGACAAATTTACGATGGATTAGCGACGGATATTGCGTATCAGAAAATCACTGATACGGTTTTGCCGACTCTTTAGCGACGGAGTATTCCGTCGCTAAACCTATATCTTGATACATGTTTTGACGAAAGCTAGTCGGTAATCCGTCGCTATATATATTTAAATGAGCCGACGGTATTCCGTCGCTAAGTCGTCGCTGAGCGACGGAGTAGCGACGGATATGTTTTAGCGACGAGGTTATTTCCGACGGCTGTTTTACCAAAATATCCGTCGGTAATCCGTCGGTATTTATTTTTGGCGACGGAATACCGACGGATAAGGCCGTCGGTAAATCCATGTATTTTGGTAGTGGCTGTCTAGGTCATCTAAAAATACTACAACTAAACAGATAAAGGTACCTGTACAGTATATACACTTCGAATGGAGGTGATATCGCATTACAGTCTCAATCACATAAATAAACTAGGATAGATAGCACGAAAGAAAATATGATAGATGAAGCAGGAAATAAGTTCGAGATCCACATAAGTCCAAGACTAAACATAACATCATAGAATATAATATAATACTACAGTCTGAAAAGTACTAGCTGGCTCGCAGGCCAGGCAAACCTAACTAAACTACACTACTCAGGGTGAGCAAAGTCTAGTGGCTCTACTAACAAGCCACGGTCCAAGTCTACTCTATCTAACCCGTCCCCATAATAGGTCGGGCAATCAGCCTCTGAATCATCTGTAAAATTTTATAACGGTATCCTGTCAGGAAAATGAGCAAGTACAAACACCAACAGCAGTTCCATGTGAATTGACAAATACTATAAGAGACAGTATAATAAAATATAAGACAAAGATATATGAAGACTTGGGAACCGTTCGAAAGCTGAGTTACAACCCTTAAACCAAATAAGGACCGGGGTTGTAACCCTTCTTTCAAATAGGACTTAGTCTCAAATCATGGTACAATATAAAGGCAGGTAGAGCATGTGAGTAAATGAAATCATAGTATGGTGAGAAGTACAGAAATTAAAACTGAACTTGATATATGATACAACAATAAATGTAAAATATGATTTGAATTATTAGAGCGATATGTGATCGGCTAGGGAGTCAGGGTAGGGTTATCCACTTGGCCCGACAATCACAGAAAATCTCTAGAAAGGGTCATGCCGGCCAACCTGGATAACCCGGCAAGGGGTGTCTGATACACCCTACGTGAGGTGAGGGTGGCGCTAGCAAAATAAGGATATGGGGCTTTGATCACATAACCCCTAATAATTCCCCTATCCCCGAATAGTATACGGATCCGGACATAGCACGTCATGATGCGGGATTCCCTAAGGGGAGAGCAAGTCCTCTTCAGGAATCGGCGACAATACAAGTACAAGAATCAAGACCAAGCAAGTACCAGTATCCCAAGAAATCCAGGAATGACATCTCATGACCGGAATCCAATAATACTAGTCTGTGAACTATCGTGTCGAGAATCAAGTAAGACACTACAACTGAATTGGATATAGTAGATATCAAGACAATGAAAACTATCAGTGAATGTACTCGCCTGTGGTCCTGAGCTGATAAGGTGAACAGACGCTCAGAGTAATCACAAACCTAAAGATGAGATACTACAAGTCAAAACTTGGTTTAATAATGAAAGAAAAGCTAATCTAATCATGATATGCAAGTCTAAGTCAAAACTAGGTCAAACTAAGTTACACCAAGCTAAACTAGGTCACACTAGGACAACCAAGATCAAACAAGGTCACAGGAAGTCAATCCAAGTCAAACTAGGTCTCACTGAGTCACACTAAGTCTTGTCAAGTCAATCTAGGTCAAATCAAGTTATATCAAGTCAATCTAAGTCAGACTAAGTCAATTCTAGGTCAAACCAGTCATCGCAGGTCAAAACAAGTCGAAGAAAGTCAAACGGGGTCAATAGTTAGCCTACAGTTGACTTTTGGTCAACTGGTCAACTCTGGTCAACTCTAGGTCAACTCTAGGTCAAACCTAGGTCAAATTGGTCAAATGTTGACCAACAGTTGACTTTTGGCAACCGTTCAAGTCTAATGGAATTTGGGACTAAATTGGGTAAAGTGTTGACCCATAGTTGACTTTTGGTCTAAAAAGTCAACCGTGGTCAACCAAGGTCAAGACTAGGTCTAGGCGACTATTTCTAATCATTACCAATCCTTACAACCCATATCCGATTCATTCTCAACTCCTATTATTCTCCTTCTCATTCTCCTCCTCATTCTCCTCCTCCTTCTCCTTCTCATTCTCCTCCTCATTCTCCTTCTCATTCTCCTTCCTATTCTCCTCCTCATTCTCCTTCTCATTCTCCTCCTCATTCTCCTTCCCATTCTCCTTCTCATTCTCCTTCGCATTCTCCTTCCCATTCTCCTTCCCATTCTCCTCCTCATTCTCCTTCTCATTCTCCTTCTCATTCTCCTTCCCATTCTCCTCCTCATTCTCCTTCCTATTCTCCTTTCCATTCTCCTCCTTATTCTCCTTCCCATTCTCTTCCTCATTCTCCTTCCCATTCTCCTCCCCATTCTCCTTCTCACATACAAATACACACATATATACACATGACCACACACACATATATATATATATATATCTATACATATCTGTACACTCACACACACACATGGACACACACTCTCACATGGACACACACATACTTACAGACAAATGCACACACATATACACATGTATATATATATATATATATATATATATATATATATATATATAGTAACACATATATATATATATCCATATATATACATATACATATATATAACTAATATGATACAATATGATACATTGAAAATACCTTCTCTAAACAATATAAAATCTGGAATTTAAATGTCTAATAATTAATCACACAATATATATATATTAAAAACAAGAGTCCAATAGAAATTTTCTACTAGGACACAAACCTACACATAGGACAATCCTAAAAGTCTCTAAAAGGACACGAAACGGACACAAATGGAGACACAACCATGGGGGTTATTCCTATGGGTCAAAAATAATCCTATATGCATGTTGGGGTGATTTAGAAGAGAGATTATACCATCCGGAAGAGAGATTCAAATGAAAAAGCTTTCCGACTCGACACCGACACGTAGAGATTCCAAAAAGGACACGAACGAGCTCCGAATCCTCCCGAACTTGGCTGGCTCCTTCCTTTCATGGAGTAGAAGAGAAAAGAAGAATATTTGGTGGAAGAAATGGTGGATTTGGAGATAAAATCAATAGAGTTGCTCTCTTGAAATTTGGGGAAGAACAACAGAGAGAAAGTTGTAGATAGAAATGAAATGGAGAAAGAGAGAGGTTGCTTTGGAGTGAAGCAAAGGAGAGGGGGTGCTCCATACATAGCTGGCCACATCCTAGAGGGTTGGGGGCATTTGGCAATTTACCAAAATGCCCTCCAAGTCAAAGAAATGAGTGGTTTGAGTTGGGGTCAAAATGGTAACTTGAAAACTCCTAATTTCAAGTTCTAAATCTAATTCTAATCCTAAATCCCACTAAAATCAAATGGGATTAGTCAAATATAAATATCTGGGTTTGGTCATGACAAGTTGGTCGGTTCCAGTTGGGTCTCGATCAGAGTCTAAGCTACCCCGGGTCCCCGATACAAGTCGGAATGAGCTGAAATTCGAACCCGACCCTAATAACCCCAAAACAATATCATAAATAATAAAATAAATTTCAAAAATATTCAAAAGTACAAAATGACAAAAATACCCCTGTTCCTAAAAACTTGGGGTGACAGATCTCATCGCTTCGGTTCAGGGGATACTATCGAGAGGCTGGCCACCTCTCGTCCTGTTCATCAGGGCGTCGAGACCGCAGCTCCTGTTGTGCCGACTCAGGTTGGCATTTCTACTACATTGGAGGTGCACCTCCGTCTGTACAGAGACCTTTTCCCGTCATTCCCGATTCTTTCAGCAGCAGAGGTACATACAGCTTCAGCAGTAGGCTAGGGAAAACCAGCAGGGGCGAGCTATCGTCAGGACAGTCGAGGATGCACAGACTATTGGAGATCTTGCTGCAAGTTCCGTTCTTCTCGATTCCATTCCCACAATTGTCTCTTATAACTATCTTGAAATCCGTTTTCATCTGTTCTTTGTTGATTGATTAATTTTGTCATGTTGCTCTTTTGTTGTTTGTTTCTCTTCTGAGAAAATCATATGGGCTAGGTCACCTCAGTTATGGGATCTAGAATCTTAGATAGTCGTGTTAGTTGGCATAGTGAGGACATATAGTTAGATTTTGGACGTATTTCTCTGGTGTAGGAATTTAAGGTTTTTGTTGTCGCATGTAGCAATGCAAAAATTTTAAGTACCATGATTCTAGAGGTATGTACCTTAGTCAAGGACTCTGTGATTATCGTAGCTTGCCCACTAGCATGACGAAGACTCTGAGTAACATGATTTTGGACAGACGCATATGATTATCATACCCTTCTGTTGTTATAAAAATTGTATTCTATCATCAAATAACTTAGGGGTAGGGATATTTAGTTTTGTAGAGCTTATTCATATGTAGTTCTTTCATAGTGTAATGATATGATGACTTGTAGAGTGTATGTACCCTAGATATGATAGTTATCATTGGTATTAGAATAGTAACTCATTGTAGATGATTTCCTTGTTATTATAATACCAACTAGTTTACATATAGGATGTTAGTATGCCTTACAGCCTTGATGATTGTTATTATTTTTTCCTTACCTTTTTCTAGTGAGGCACCCATGACCAGAGCCTGTCCTTGAGTATAGTTGTAGTTTTACCTAAGACTGAGAGATCTATATATATAGATAGGTTACAGATGATATTGGCACATGGGATATGGGTTTGGTTGGTACCTATAGATCATTGTTGTATAGGATTATTGACATGTTGTTAGCCTATTGGTCCACTTCCTATTTTACTAAGTTCTCTTTGTGTTGAGTTCAGTCATGTTGATCAACCTTTATAGGCAGTGTGTAGACCCTTCATTAGAGACCCTTTTCCCTTGGTTCATACTATTTCAGGTTGTTCACTGCACTCAACTTTCATTACCTGCCATGTTGCATCATAGGTTTCACTGGACCATTGTTCAGACCCTAGTTATTGACTCACCAATATAACCATCAACCCCTTACCATATTCTGCATATCTGGAGAGTTAGTATCGTGCATATTAGAGGTCTGCACTCGTCTTTACTCCTGAACATGGTGACCTACTGCATCTTTTAGCATTTACCTTACTTGATAGCCTTACAATACCCTTCATTATAACCTGTATTACCTGTCCTACAGCGGAGTTAAACTTTTTCTTGGGCATGGTTGTTCAGTCCATTTAGGACAGTTGTATTTATTGGGGATATAATATGGGTTGTTGATAAGAGTTCTCCCTTGACCACTGTTCTATCCTAACACATCCTGCAGTATCTGACCTCTTCTTGGAGTGATAGGCATGTAGTAGGGAGTTAGTGTTATTAGATTTTGAGTAGAGTTGAGGTGATGAGGGTAAAGCATATATATATAGCTTGTATATATGTAATGTATTTGGATTTGGTAAGTAGCCTGCACTCATTTGCAGTATACTGCCTATTACATTCCCTGTACATCAGTTTGGTTCACTTCTTTCAGACCATTGTCTTGCATATAGTTATTTCAGCCAGATAGAGAGGAGAGCCCGGGTTGATCTAGAGGCATGTTTCAGTCACCATGTAGGTTTTCTTTCACTTTGACTTTACAAGTGGACCAAAATGTCCTGTCCTTTAGCTTATAAATTCAGTCTCCTTAGCATCATTCCTTTTGCCTACACTGATGATTCAGAACATTCATCCTTAGCCTAAACTCTAAGCATTTGTTTCAGTCCCTTATAAGTTTAGTCTACTTTAACCCTTGGTTGATCAGTCATATATATATATATATATAGATGATATACTTAGGATATATGTGATGTGTGTTGTTCTTGAGCATATCTATATGTGGTATTTGGGATTGGTGTGCTTAGCTTGTATGTATTTAGTTATGGGTGACTTGATAGGATTGGGAAGTTAAGAGCTCAACATAAGACAGCGCAGATGGCTAGAGTTGATGAAGGACTTTGACATCCTACTTCAGTATCACCCAGGGAAGGCCAACGTGGTTGCCGATGCCTTGAGTAGGTATCCGATAGCCATGTGTTTGACTAGGAATCGGCACTTGCTTGTAGACTTGGAGTGTCTTGGGATTGAGGTGATCGTGCCCGGAGTGCAGATACAGTTATGGGGCCTTCAGATACAGTCGGACTTGATGGAGAGGATCAAGGTGACGCAGTTCGAGGATGTGGCTCTGCGGTGTATCCGAGAGCAGGTTCGTGCAGGGTTGGTGGATGGCGAGTTTTTACTTGCAGAGGATGGTGCCCTGAGGTACGATTCCAGGTTATGTGTGCCTAGTGGGGAGCTCAGAGAGCAGATCATGCAGGAGGCTCACAGATCGCAGTACTCTATACATCCTGTGCCAACAAGATGTACAGGGATCTGCGAGAGCACGTCTGGTGGAACGGGATGAAGCGGGAGGTAGTCCACTTCGTAGCTAGATGCTTGGTTTGTCAGCAGGTAAAGGCAGAGAGGCTGAGGCCCGGAGGATTATTGCAGCCGTTGCCTATTCCGGAGTGGAAGTGGGAGCATGTCACCATGGATTTCGTATCTGGGTTACCGCGTACACCCGGAGAGAAAGACGCGATTTGGGTCATCGTTGACAGGTTGACCAAATCGGCCCACTTCTTGCCATTCAAGGTGGGTACGTCTATGGAGAGGCTTGCGGAGTTATACATGTGACAGATAGTCAGGATTCACGGAGTTTTTGTCATCATTGTCTCAGATCGGGATAGTCGCTTTACTTCCTATTTCTGGAGGAGTCTGCTGACTAGTTTGGGCACTTAGCTCAAGTTTAGTACTGCATACCACCCCCGGACGGACGGACAGTCAGAGAGGACTATTTAGACGCTTGAAGATATGCTGTGGACGTGCGTCCTAGATTTTAGAGGTTCCTGGGAGGATCATCTACATTGGTGGAGTTGCTTACAACAACAGTTATCAGGCCAGCATTGAGATGTCACCTTTTGAGGCTCTGTACGGGCGTAGGTGTCGTACACCCTTATCTTGGGATGATATTGGAGAGCGAGCTTTACTGGGACCAGAGATGGTTGTTGATGCAGCCGAGAAGGTAAAGCTCATCAGGGACAGACTTCGCATGGTGCAGGACAGACATCGACACTGGGCCGATAGCCACCGGAGGCCGTTGGAGTTTGAGGTACAGATTTAGAAATAGGATTAGAAGTAG
This sequence comes from Iris pallida, assembly GCA_029216955.1. Lineage (NCBI taxonomy): Eukaryota > Viridiplantae > Streptophyta > Magnoliopsida > Asparagales > Iridaceae > Iris > Iris pallida. The sequence continues at coordinate 843,224 of JANAVB010039020.1, read as the reverse complement.
GATGTATTTTGTTTTGTTTGATTGATCGTGTTTGATTTTTAGTAACTTGAGACCTTGCTTGTGATTAGGTTGGAGACATGGTTTTTCTGCGGATATCTCCGACTCGTGGTACGATACATTTTGGTGGAGGTGGAAAGCTTAGTCCGCGCTTTATCGGACCTTTCGTGATCAGCGGGAGGGTCAGTGATGTGGCTTATAGGCTAGACTTGCCACCTGCACTAGTGGGGGTCCACAACGTATTCCATGTATCACAGTTGAGACGGTACGTGGTTGACCCTAGCCATGTGCTCGATCATTCAGAGATTGGGGTTGGACCTACTCTCAGTTATCCAGAGCAGCCTGTGGAGATTCTGGATCGCCGTGAGAAGGTGCTGAGAAATCAGGTGATACCCTTGGTTTGCGTCGCATGGAGGCATCATTCTCCAGGAGAGTCGACCTGGGAGCGGGAGGATGAGATGCGCGAGCGATACCCATATTTGTTTGCACCGTGAGGTATTTTTGGGGGATAATTTGTCACTACCACATTTCTAGCTTGAGGGTATTTGGGTCATTTTTGAATTCTTGGGAATTATTTGGAATTATTGATGTGAAAATTTGGATTTGAACATATGGGTCGACTGATACACTGATACCATGTTCTGATACATTGGGTTTTCAAATTTCTGAACTTTTAAATCCTATTTCTATTGATGTTTTTCACTGATTAGTTACTCCCACATGATTGGTAGTTCATGTTTAGCTAAATGTTACATTCGAATGAGACTTATGATTTGAAATGGAATATTTAGACTTTGAGTTGGGTCGACTGATATTAACTGGTACTTATTCAGTTTTCCTAAAAACTGTTGAATCCATTTGTAAATCCCATTTGATCTAATGTTTCAACTGTCAATGATTCCACATGTTGATTATTCATGGCTAGTTCAATGCTTCGTTTAGATAGGTTTTTATTATGTAAATGGGGTTTTTGACATGGTGTTGGTTTTCGAATGTAATAGCTGATACATTGGTTGATTTGAGTTCAGTCCTATAGCTTGAACTGTAATTGAATAATTATTCTTGATAACCTGAGACTATTTCCAGATTTCCCTATTTTCCTATTGACAGTAAGTACACTGTTTTGCAATAGGTTGATTCCAGATTTTATATTACACTGATTTGAGTTTCATGTAAACTGTAAACTGAGAATCAATATCCTGAATTGATTTTATCCTTAACTGTTGAGTTGGAATCAATGTTAGTTTTCATAAAACTGAGAAATTGGTTTCCTTTCCTTCTTGTAGAACTGAGTTTGAATGATCCCTTATTAGTTGTGTACATGGTTGAGTTCAAATGTAGGATTGGGTATTTAGTTACCTGAAAATCTGTTCATGTAAACTGTTACTCACTGTTTTGCATTGACACATGAACACAATATATTAGCCACTGTTTCTTCACAATACTTGAATTGATTTCCATTCCCTCTTAACTGAAATGAATGTTTTGATTCATGTTTAACTGTCATATGGGATTGGGTATTAGATAACTGATTTGAAATTCGAATGTAAACTGTCAAATAGTTTTCCTTTTTCCTATGATTAATTCACTTCTTAAACCTGAGATTCCTTTCATTCCTACTCACTGCTATGCACTGTTTTCCTGAGTATTTTACACTGTCATGTATTTTCAGTTTCCCCTCACTGATTCCTATAGTTAGCTCACTGGATTTCAGGATAATGTATACTTCACTGATTTCAGGAACACTTGAACACAGGACCCTCATGTCTCACTAACACAGACACACACACATGTCTATCTCACACACACATTGATACCCTCAAGTGACATACACTCTTGTACTCTCATGACACACACACACATGAGAATGCATTGCCCTTTCTATCCCTATACCTATGTGTATATACATATAAACATGTATATATATATGTGGGATGTACATATATGTATCCTATATATATGTGAGTGTACTATATTATATTAGATACATTATTGGGATGTGTGTTACTATATTATATTAATATGTGTATATATATATGTTTGTGTGTTATACATATAGGTAGCCTATATGTTAATGAGGGTATTATATTTTAGATATATATATTATCATGTGTTTATATGTAATTTGTGGGTTGGTTTTAGGCATGATATTGCCTAATAGCCTAGACTAGGACTCATGGCCTATGGGTGTGGCTGAATGCTAGTATAGAGTCTAGATTAGACTTGTATAGCCTTGTTTAGACCTAGAATAGACTTATTAGACTCGTATAGATTTGTTTGACTTAGGTTTGACCTAGTTGACCTAGTTTGACTTCTAGGGTTGACCAGAGTTGACCAAGAGTTGACTTTGGTCTAGATTGACCTAGATTCATGTAGAATGCATTGACTTGCATCTTATTATCATTTTAGACTCATAGTGACTTGTACTGTTCTATAGGAGACAGACACCACTCCTCGGACAGTAGATACTCTACAGATACTCAGGATACAGGCGAGTACATTCTCTGATCATTTCATATCCTGTATTAGGAGTATATTTCCTGCTTTAGATTACTTTACATGATGCTGACACATTGGAAATACGGATTAGTACTATATGGATCTTGTCGTGCGATGTTATCCCCTTAGCGGATACATCGGGTATTCGTGTTCGTGTACTTTATCGTGAGCATCGTGTACTCCGTGTATTCGTGACATTCATGTACGAAACGTGTGAAATCGTATATAATCATGTATTCACATGACCTTCGTGTACAATAACATAACTTTGCTAGATCCTTGTGTATTGATTGGGGCGGGAGAGTAGAAGTGGTTATGTAATCAATCCAGTAGATTACTCGTGTACAAACCTCTTTAGATTACTCGTGTATAATATCGTGCCGTTTACATAACCATCTTATGCTCTGAATCACTAGTCACTGTTAGTTCTCTATATACTGTAGCTATTTATTTACAGTCTTCTTTTTTATCATGTTATTTCTTTCAGTTTCTGTATCTTTCTCTCTAGCATGATTATATATCCTGACCTGCTATGATTTGTTGAGATGTACTGTGCTCGCTCCTGTCCTGACTGGACCTGTTGAAAATTTTACAGTGAATGATGAGGCTCAGGTGTCTACCCCTCATGGTGCAGCTTTAGTCACTTGTGACCTGGACCCACTAGCAGTTGATGACACTCCCCTAGATTAGGATGTCTTTATTATCTTTTCTGGATTACTGTATTGAGATTCTGAGATGTTATTTGGGATATGTACTTATTTAGACACTTAGACTTCTGGATTGTATCTCTGTGTTTTTATTTCTGGTTATCTATCTATCTATCTTTTATTATGCTCTACCTTAGATGTGATTGAGACTGTATTTGCTATGTCACCTCCATTCGGAGTGTATATACTGTACAGGTACCTTTATATTGTTAGATGTTGACCTAGGACAGCGTTCTACCACCGACACTGCGGCGTAGGCTGGACGTACCCACGTCTCGTGCCCTTACTCTAGGGTGCGGGTCGTGACAATTGATTAATCCTTTTTAATTATTTAATTCAAAGTTCAGTTATTTTAAATTTTAATTAATATAATTAATATTATTTTATGAATTAAACTTTGTTACGCAGCGACTATCTCAGATTAGCTGTAGGGGTACTGTCCCAGCTAACAGAGGTTCATAGTGGAACGCTTAACTACTGTTTTGCTTCGACCTTAGTCGTGGTGACAGACAGACCCTTTATAGGCTTATCTCGAAAATAGTTTTTACATATAAAAAAATAATTCATAAAACAAAATTAATTAATATTATTGACATCTATAATTGCTAATTCTCGATGTAAATAATTAAAACGATCTTCCGCTAATGGTTTTGTAAAGATGTCAGCCAATTGGTTCTCTGTGTCTACATATTCAAGGTTTATATCTCTATTTGTTTGATGGTCTCTAAGAAAATGATATTGAATCTCAATATGCGTAGTACGAGAATGATATACATGATTCTTAGTCAAATTAGTAGTATTAGTGTTGTCAAAGAAATAGGTATGTGTGAAAATACTATAAACAAAAGTTTTCTAAGGTTTGCTTCATCTACAAAATTTGTGCACAACAACATCCTACGACGATATACTCAGCCTCAGTAGTTGATAATACGATAGAATTTTGCTTCTTCCTAAACCAAGAGACTAGAACCTTATCTAGGAAATGACACATGTCGCTAGTACTTTTTCTATCTACTTTGCATCCAGCAAAATTAGCATCCGAGTAACCGGTTAGGTCAAAGGACGTAGTTTTGGGATACCATAAGCCGACAGAAGAAGTGCCTTAAAGGTATCGAAAGATACGTTTAACTACGCACATATGCGATTCCTTAGGATTAGCTTGAAAACGTGCACACAAGCAAACACTAGACATTATATCAGGACGACTAGAAGTTAATAAAGTAAACTACCAATCATACCTCGATACTTACGTATGTCGACCGGTTTGCCTTGCTCATCAATATCAAGTTTGGCTGAAGTTGCCATTTGAGTGCCAAGAGGTTTGACGGTTTTCAGATCGAACTTCTTTAGTAAATCTTTTGTGTACTTGGCTTGATTAATGAACATCCCATTGTTGGTTTGTTTGATTTGCAGTCCAAGAAAGAATTTGAGTTCTCCCATCATGCTTATCTCAAACTCACTCTGCGTACACTTTGAAATTTTTTGACAAAAAGACTCATCAGTAGATCCAAAGATAATATCGTCAACATAAATCTGAATTAAAAGAAGATTTTTTTTGAAAGATTTTATAAACAGTGTAGTATCAACCTTGCCTTTTGAAAAACCGTTACCAAGTAGAAAAGAGCTTAAACGATCGTACCAAACACGAGGGGCTTGTTTCAGACCGTATAAGGCTTTCTTCAACTTGAAAACATAATCAGGGTTTTTGAAATCAATAAATCTTGGAGGTTGAGCTACATAAACTTCTTCTTTTATAAAACCGTTAAGAAATGCACTTTTTACGTCCATTTGAAACAGTTTGAAATTATAAAAATATGCAAATGCACATAATATGCGAATGGATTCTAATCTCGCAAGTAGGGCATAGGTCTCATCGTAGTCGATACCTTTCTCTTGGTTGTATCCTTGAGCTACGAGTCGGGCCTTGTTACGAGTGACTAAACCATTCTCATTGAGTTTATTTCGGAATACCCTGTGGGTGCCAATGATCGGATGATCAATGGGCTTGGGAACAAGTTCCTAAACTTTATTCCGTTCAAATTGGTTTAATTTCTCTTGCATAGCATCTAACAAAAAATTATTGCTACATGTTTCTACAATAGTTTTGGGTTCTTACTGTGAAATAAATACGACAGAGGAAACTATATCTCTGTTAGAAGAACGAGTACTTACACCCCTGGTAATCTCACCTATTACAAAGTCCTTGGGATGGTCAGCCATAAACTTAATTTTTTTGGCAGACTCTCAAGGTAGCTGGTTCCGGCTTCTGGTTTTGTACGTGCTCTGCTCGGTGGTTCTGCAGGTGTTGTGCTTGGAGGTTCTACATGAGCTATGCTTGGTGTACTGATGTCTTCATCATCATTATCGATCGTCTGTTTATTTAGTTCATCAAAAGTGACATTATTGACTCTTCGATGATCATAGTCCTTTTGTTGAAGACTCAGTACCCTTTGTTTTTGGCAATATAGCTAAAGTGGTTCTAGTGACCACACTTATGTTGGTACAATTGCTTGAAAGATGGCCTTTATAGCTTTGCAACCAACATGTTCCATGGTTCTATTTGATATAAGAAGCTTCACCTGCACTAAGAGGCGAAGATTAGAAATGTGTCCATTCAACAAGTTTTCTAATCTGACAATGATTAGAAATGTGTCCATTCATACCACAATAATGACAGAAAGCATTAACATTAGTGTTATATACAGCAGTATGAGAACGTGTAGTGGTGTGATATGATGTGTGTGGATACTTGTAATTGAAAGCATGGTGATTTGTAACATTTGCTTTGCGTGCTTTCTTTGAACGTGTCCTATAATTTGTGTGATGTGCTATAGGACAGAACTTTGATTGGGGAGTAGGTATTACCTATTTTCCCAATCTAATCTCTAACTTTTTAGAGATAGCACATGCCTCATCATATTTAGCAGTAAGAGAATCAATACTACATGAAGCAATAGAATACTTCTTGAAACCCACTTCCCAAAATTTTTTGAATTCTTGATTATTCTAAATATTTAATGATTCTTTGATTATTTTTCATAGCATTTATGGGTTTGAAAAGGTTTAAATTATATTTTAAGAATTTGTTAGCTAATTAATTGGGTACTAATTTGAGTGGTCTCTAAGTTTTTAACTAACTTCCTAACAAATATAACAAATTTCTAACAACCCATAACAGCTGTATAACAACTTTTGATGTCATATTGTAATTCTTCATTGTTGAGGGATTTTTGTGCAAAAATTCCATTTCCATTATATAGGATGAGAGGAGAGAGAAACGAGCAGAGGCTCATTTTTTTAGCTCACTCTCCTTCTGTTTCGAACTCTCCTCCCCATCAATTCCTTTTCCCCAATTTGAAGTCCAACCCTAACCCTAATCGATGGCCGGCGATGCGGCCATGGCTCCGACGGTTCTTTTCTTTCGTCGGCGACAGCATAGCATTAATGGTGCACCACCCTTCCTCCGACGGCGACGCGACCATGGCTATGGCGGCGACCCCATCGGCGACTAGGCAGTTCTCAATCGCATCAGAGGCGCACGACCTCCTCGACGATGACTTCCTCAACGGCAAGCACTGCACGACCTTTCCGGTAGGCGAGTTCATCGGTGAGCGGCTCTGTGATGAACAGCGACTGAGCCAGTCGGCAAGGGCACCACCACGGCGGCAGCATAGGGGCTCTTCCTTCTCGACGACACACGGTTGAGCGGTCGTCTTCTCCGACGATCTTTTCGAGCTCCCCGTCCATCTCTGTTGACCGATTGTCTAGGTAAGTTTTGGATCAATCGATGTGTTCTCCAAATTCATTTGGTCGAGATTCGATTTGATCGTTCTTTGATTTGTTGATATGTGTGATGATCGAACTGTTTGCTATCGACAAATTGATATCCGAGCAGAGTGTGTGATCTGGATTGCGTTGATCGATCAGATCGAGGGTGTCGGAGAACGGTGTGGGATCTGAACCACTTGTAAGTTTTGGATTCAATTCTTTGTCGATCCCTGACTTTCTTGATTAACTCTCGAATTTTCCTTTAAGATGCATTCGGTTCATCAGAGACTCTCTTATTGTTTCTTGATGCTTTGAAATTGCTTGTTGGAAGGTATCAAAGGATCTCGTGCTGCTTGGACGCGAAGAATGTTGACACAAAGTCACTGTCAACCAAATATTGATAACAATGACTAAATAATACTTGTAATAATTCAATTAGACACACGACGACTACATCCAGCTCAAGTCAGACGACAGCTCAGTTTTGCAATTTCAAGTCATTGTTGAGTCTGTAATTTTATATTTATTGAGTCTAGACTGGTGTAAGCTGAGTCGTGCTGAGCTCTTGAGACTTGCCCTATAATCTACCCAAAATCCATAAAGCTCCACACATCCAAAATAAGCCCATTGGACCCTAAGACCTATTCTGTGCTATGGAGACAGAGTTCGGGCCGAACTCTGCCTCCACACAGAGTTCGGGCCGAACTCTGTCCCCTAAAAATCAGCACCCTAATTTTTAGGGTTGGCTGGTTGCTAGTTGTCCAACGGCCAAATGTTTGAAAAATCCTACCAGAATTCTGGCCGAATTCTGCCTGCCAATACCCTATAAATAGGCCAAGAATTCTCTCATTTTAATCATCCAATCTTCTCTTCTCTTCTCTCTAAAGCTCAATATAAGCCATACCCTTCTTCATCTACTAGCCACAAGCTTCCTAAGTCTCGAGTGCTCAGCCTCTCTCAGTTAGGAGTCTTGTACAAGAGTTCAAGAAGTCGCTTGGAAAACTTCAAGCATCGCCACTGCGATCCTTTGTAAGAAGTTGACGTGCTCTTCTGAAGAAAAGGCACGGGATGTAACTACTATTTCACAAATAGTGAATTTAATCCTGAGCTAGAGTTCTCATGCCTGGACTAGTCCTCCACGAGGGAAACCAGGTTAAAATCGGCTTTGTTTGCGTTTGCTTTCTTGCTCCTTATTTATTTCCGTATTTACTCTGATTAATTTTAGCTTGTGAAAGAGTTTAATTTTTAATTGGCTATTATCGCTATAAACTCTATTCACCCTCCTCTAGAGTTGCCATCTGTTCTTCAATTGGTATCAGAGCTCTGTTCTCTCAACAAGGACTAACATCCTATTGCTGATCCATGGCAACCACACAATCCTTGATTTCCAATCATGGTGAAGGGCAGTCCACTCATAGGCCTCCCCTATTTGATGGAACTAACTACACATATTGGAAAACAAGGATGAGCTCTTATCTCAAGTCGCTAGACTTTGACCTGTGGACTATCGTCACTGACGGTTACAAAAAGCCCGCCAGAATAGTTGTCAATGGTGATCTCGTTGAAAAATCATATGACAAATATTCTGACGAGGAGAAGAAACAGGCAAGTCTAGATGCGAGAGCTATTAATGCTTTATTCTGTGATATAGACAGGAATGAGTTCAACAGGATCTCTACATGTACCACATCTCACGAAGTATGGAGACTTCTAGAAGTGACGCATGAAGGAACCACCCAAGTCAAGGAATCAAAGATAAGCCGTCTCACTCAAGAATATGAGGCTTTCAAGATGAAGCCAAACGAGACGATTACGCAAATGTTCACAAGATTCCTCGACATCATCAACCCCCTGTCTTCGTTCGGCAAACAATATTCAAATCACGAGAAGATTCGCAAGCTACTTAGGGGGCTCCCAAAGATTTGGAACCCTAAGGTGACAGCCATCATAGAAGGAAATGATCTCACAACCATGTCCATGGAGACCTTGATGGAAAAGCTAATGACTCATGAGCTTGACCTCAAGGACTTCGAAGAGCCTGCTCCTAAGGCTAAGGAGATCGCACTCAAAGCTCACCGACGGAGGGCTGACCCCGAAGAGACGGATGACGAGAACTCAGAAGGTGATGATCAAGATCTCCTCGTCCGAAACTTCAAGAAATTTCTTCGCTTCAACCGAAGAAGGAAGGAACCACAAGAAGACGATGAAGAAGAGCCAACCTGCTACAGTTGCAAGAAGACAGGATATGTCCGAAAAGACTATCCATTCTTAAAGAAGAGCAACCGCTATGAGAAACCTTACAAGAAGACTTCTTCAAAGAAATATGCCAACATGAGCATTTGGCATGAAAGTGAAGCTAGTGACTCCGAGGAAGAAAAGGATTCTCCTCAAGATACTACAAATGTGTGCCTAATGGCAACATCCGACAAGGTATCAAACGAAACTCTTGACGACTTCACTTTTGATGAACTTGGCGATGCTTTTACCGATTTGCTTAATGATCACAAAAAGGTTATTGGCCAATACAAACATGCCAAGGACAAGATCAAAAGTCATGAAGTCGAAATTAAAAGACTTTCTTTACTGCTTGATAACATTAGAGAAAATTCACCCACGGATGTAACAGATGAGGTATCTAAGCTTAAAATAAGCTTACATGATGCCGAAGCACGTATTGAACAAGAAATCACATCACTCAACACGGAGCTTGCAGAAGAAAAGAGTAGACACAAGATTTTTATTACTAAGATGCATGGTTTGAATGCTAAGGTTACTGAACTACAAGCTGTCTCTAAGAAACTAGAGACTAAATTGGAAAAACAGGTTGCTCAACCTCAAACCCAATCACATGAGACACACACAAAGCATGACACCACTCATACTAGTCAACCACGTCATCCACATGCTACTCATAATCATGCTTACATATACACACACTTTCACAAAGGACACAAACCACATGCACGTAGAAATAATTATCATATGTCACAAAATCATCATGCTACACACAGATACAATCATCATCATGTTGTACAAAAACCACATCACCATCACTTTACATATAGATATCATTACCATGCTACTCCATATAGACAACATCACCATGCCACTCCACATCACTCTATACATAGTCATCATCACCATGCTAATTCTACATATCATCATACTTCTTCTCATCACTCTACTTATAAACATCATCAGCATGCTCCTAATATAAATAGGAATGCTACATGTACTTATTGTGGTTTACATGGACACATTTTACCACAATGTAGAATTAGAAGATTAGTAGATAGAAAGATATATGCATGGTTTCCAAAAACTAACTTTTCGGGACCCTCAAGAATTTGGGTACCAAAGGTCACATCTACTCTTGATGTAGGTGGACCTTCCCTCCTCAACTAAGAGTAAGTGGATTCTCGATAGTGGATGCTCGTGGCATATGACGGAAGACACAAATCTTTTCGCATCACTATCGATGAAGAGAGAAGGATATGTATCCTTCGGCAATAACCTAAAAGGTTATATTATGGGTAATGGTATTATTGGCTATCCTCCCTCACCCGTAATAAAGGATGTCGGCCTAGTGACAGAGTTAAAGCATAACCTGCTCAGCATTAGTCATCTTGCTGATCATGGATATGACATTAACTTTGGACAAAATAAATGCCTTATTTATGATAGGTCAACGGGAGACATTGCTTTTGAAGGGGTAAGAGAGGATAATATTTATATTTTTTATTTATCTATAGATACTAACAATGCAGGTAGATGCCTATATGCTCATAAGGATGAAAGATTATTATGGCACCAGCGTCTTGGTCATGCCAACATGGATACTATATCCAGGCTATCGACTAAGAAGCTAGTTAGAGGCTTGCCCGATATCACATTCAAAAAGGATACGGTATGTGCCGAATGTGAATTGAATAAGGCAACTAAGTCTTTATTTCACTCTATAAACTCTGTAAGTACTTCTAGACCCTTACAACTTCTCCATATGGATTTATTTGGCCCTAGTAGAGTAGCCAGTCTTGGTGGAAAACTCTATGCTTTTGTTATTGTTGATGACTTTTCAAGATTTACTTGGGTTTTCTTTCTTACAAATAAAAGTGATGCTATTTCAGTTTTCAAGATTTTTGCAAAAAAAGTTCAAAACGAAAAAGGCTACATGATTACTCGAATCCGAAGTGATCATGGCGGCGAATTCAAAAATTCTGATTTTGAAAAATTTTGTGATTCTAATGGTTTTGATCATGAGTTTTCTTGTCCAAGAACTCCTCAACAAAATGGTGTTGTGGAGCGGAAGAATAGGACTCTCGACGATATGGCTAGAGTCATGTTGAACAAGTTTTCACTTTCGAAATACTTTTGGGCTGAAGCTGTCAGTACAGCATGCCACATTTTAAATAGGGTGCTTATTCGTCCCATTACGAAGAAAACACCCTATGAGCTTTGGTTTGGGAGAACCCCAAATGTTTCTTATTTTAGAGTTTTTGGGTGTAGATGTTTTATCCTTAACACCAAAGACAACTTAGGCAAATTTGATGCCAAAGCTGACGATGGTATTTTCCTTGGCTATGCTGCCAAGAGCAAGGGATATAGAGTTCTTAACAAACGCTCATTAATTGTGGAAGAGTCTACCAATGTGACTTTTGATGAAGATAATAGTACAGCAGCTACTCTTGATGATGACGTTGAGCCATCAACTTCTACTCCAATGAATACCACAACCGAAACCAATTCTCTGGAGGGCTTGCCAAAGAAATTCTCTTTCAAGCCATCACATCCAAAAAATTTGGTGATTGGTGAGGTTTCACGTGGAGTAACTACTAGATCATCATTAAGAGACTCTATTGCTAGCACTGCCTTTATTTCACAAATTGAGCCGAAAAACATTTTAGAAGCTTTCAATGATGAATTTTGGATTTCTGCTATGCAAGAGGAACTCAACCAATTCGAGAGGAGCCAAGTATGGGAACTCGTTCCTAGACCGGCTAATCACTCGATTATTGGTACCAAATGAGTTTTTAGAAACAAAGTGAATGAAGATGGTTCAGTCACACGCAACAAAGCTCGTCTAGTAGCCCAAGGATACAACCAAGAGGAAGGTATCGACTACGATGAGACGTATGCTCCTGTTGCTAGATTGGAATCCATTCGGATTCTTTGTGCATTTGCAAATTTTCAAAATTTTAAATTATTTCAAATGGATGTTAAAAGTGCTTTCTTGAATGGATTTATTAAGGAGGAAGTTTATGTGAAACAACCTCCTGGCTTTGAAAATCACAGATTTTTGACCACGTGTTCAAGCTAAAGAAAGCGCTGTATGGCCTCAAACAAGCCCCTAGAGCTTGGTATGAACGGCTAAGCAATTTTTTGCTTGAGAAAGGTTTTCCAAAAGGGAAAATTGACACCACACTTTTCATAAAATCTTTTAAAGACACTATTCTTTTAGTACAAATATACGTAGATGATATTATATTTGGTTCCACTGATGAAACTCTTTGTCAAGATTTTGCCAAGTGTATGCAGACCGAGTTTGAGATAAGCATGATAGGGAAGCTCAACTACTTTCTTGGGATACAAGTCAAACAAATGTCAAATGGAACCTTCATCTGTCAGTCGAAGTATACAAAGGACATGCTGAAGAAATTCGACCTTGACAACCAATCAGCACTCCTATGGCTACTTCAATCAAACTTGAACCAGATGATAGCGGCAAACCAGTAGATCAACGTAAGTATCGAGGTATGATAGGCAGTCTACTCTACCTTACTGCTAGTCGCCCTGATATTATGTTTAGCGTTTGCCTCTGTGCTAGATATCAAACAAATCCTAAGAAATCACACATGACCGCGGTTAAGCGTATCTTTCGATACCTTAAGGGTACGGTTACAGTGGGCCTATGGTATCCCAAGTCAACATCATTTGACCTCATTGGTTACTCTGATGCTGACTTCGCCGGATGCAAGGTCGACCGTAAAAGTACGAGCGGTACGTGTCATTTATTAGGAAAAGCTTTAGTCTCTTGGTTTAGCAAGAAGCAGAATTCTGTCGCACTATCCACAACAGAAGCTGAATACATCGCAGCTGGGCGTTGTTGTGCACAAATTCTGTGGATGAAGCAAACCCTTGAAGACTATAACTTATCTTTCATGCATATTCCTATCTTTTGTGACAATACTAGTGCTATAAATCTTACTTAGAACCCTATTTGTCACTCACGCACGAAGTACATTGAAATTCATCATCACTTTTTGCGTAATCATCAGCAAAATGGCACGATTAACTTAGAATTTATTGACACTGATCATCAGTTAACAGATTTCTTTACAAAACCATTATCCGAAGAGCGCTTCAATTTTCTTTGTCGTGAACTTGGAATTCTAGATGAAGCTGTTGTAAATTAAAATAAACCTGCGTAAATATTGAATATATCTTGATTTACTTATGATAAACTTGCTATGGGTACAAGCCGAAAGGGTCCTTCTGACAACAAGACGTAAAAGCCTAAGCGACACGGTGCACTAGTCCTCAGGACTACCGCTAGCTGGGATCCGACCCCTGCAGCTAACCCATGGCAGCTTCAAAATATTGAATTATGATATAATTCCTTGTTTATTATACGGTTTATTTTTATTTATCACATGCTAAAATACTACTTTTTTAACTTCATATTGCTGCTTCGAGTTCACTTTCTGTTATTCATTTGTTTACTTATTGGATCTTTTCTTGTATTCATTCTCATATCTTATATTGGTCTTTCTTACATAACCATTCATTTTTATTTTCTGCCTGATTCCTGTTCTGTGACCAGGATCCGGAATTTGGGCCGAACTCTGCCCTTACCAGAGTTCGGGCCGAATTCGGCCTGACTGTTCCAGAACCGGGAACAGTCTCAGCCGTTGATCAAAAGTTAGATCCAATGGCCATTATTTACTCCGACCAAGAGAAACCCTTCCCATATTTTCGGTTTCTCTTCCCTCTCCTTCCTCATTACCACCTTTTTCTCTTCTCCAACACAATTCTCTCAAAACCTTAATCCTAATTTCTTCTTTCTAGAGCTCCATTCTTCCCCAAACTCAAGGAGAAGGCTTCTTTTTCAATTCTCCTTCATTGTTCATCACTAGTTTGAGGTATAATTCCATACTTTTCTATATCTCAATTTCTTTTATTATCTATTGTGTTATGGCTCCTTTTTTGTTCAACCGCGGAAAAAGACTTCGGACCGAGGGCGCATCCTCGTCGAATGCTCCTCCTCCCGGTGAACCGCCCATTGCACCACCCGTTACACCGGCCATTGAACAACAAATTCATCCGTTGTTCAATCCTCCACGTCTACATGATCCAAACACTTACGACGATCGAATTTTTGTATCACTAGATGCCTCAAATGATTGGTTTAGTGATTTTTGGACACATTCGGTGTTTGCGGGACACCCCATCAACTTTACTATATTCTCACAATATGATGCACTATTTCATGACCTTTGCCTTGATGAACTTGTTACCACAAATTCGATCATTTATCGTAGGGCCATTCAAATGTTTTACTGCAACTTAACCCATGATGACACTCTTATTTATTCACGAGTTGCGGGAATTGATATCTCCTTTGATGATTTCGAATTGGCCGAATATCTTGAGCTTCAAGAGCCTAATTCTTGGAAAAAGCTTGTAGAAGCTAGATCATTTCAATTTCCCGAAGGAATTTCACTTGAAAGCTTCAAGGATGACTTGTGTAGCCCTAACACGCGTCCTCGTAAGCTTTTGGCTAAATTCCTCAATCCCTATTTCTATGAGCTTCATCGGATCATTTTCAACACCATTCTACCCAAAGCGGGTTCTACCGATGAAGTCACTTATTTTGAGATCTCAGCATTGTACCATCTCCACTTCCATGTTCCCTTTAATCTTCCACGCACAATGATGGATTGGATGATTAACTGTAGGAAGAAACCAAGATCTTTGGTTTATGCATTATACCTTCCTATGATCTTTCGTGCGTTTCATTTACCCCTTGATGAGTGTCCATTCTTACCTGCCCCTGCCTTCCTCTCTAAGGCAAGGAGGCTTCAGGCGGCCATTGGCTCACCAGTAGTGTCTGAGCATTCTGATGATGAGCCAGATGCCCCTCCTCTTGGACAAGATCCTCCTCCTCCTCCTGCCTCTCTCGAGTCTATTCAGACCATGCTCCGAGACCGCTTCACTTTGGAGGACGATCGTTGGACTCAGCTGGATTATCGGACCACCTTGCAGATGAGTGCTATCAGCAACTCGCTGCATGACATTCGGTATTCCATATCTCGTCATCCTTCCATGCCCATTCTTATGGAGCGAGATCCCGGTCGTGAGGGCTATCGTATCGATGACCCTTGGGTCATTCGCTACTTGGATCCAGATGCAGCCTTCGTGGACCCTCGTCGCTCCTTTACTGATCCATCGGACGACGCTGGACCTTCACGCACTCGATGATGGATATGGACTGCTCCCTGCTACTGCTACTGAGGATCATAGATTATGGTTTATGCATTTTGCTTTTAGTTGCTTTTCTGTACTTGGTTTGTATTAGACTTATTATGGGTTGTGACTTTTGAGACTTTGGTAGTTCTATCAGTTTATGTCATTTCTATTATGACTCTTGAGACATTTGGTCGTTATATCAGTTTATATACGGTTTCTTCTCTTATCTTTTGGTGTGTTTGCCAGTTATTACTTGTTTATCTTAATATTGCTAAATGCCAAAAGGGGGAGATATGCATATTTCTATATTCTTTTTGTCTATATGTGCTTTTGGAAGAATGTTCTTATCAGGCCAACAAGATGCATTATTTACGGGGGAGCTATTTTTAAGCTCGGTACTGATTATAGGGGAGCTATGCTTTACATGTGTCCAAGTATGAATATTGAATATACAATTATTATTTTGTCAATTATCAATATGGGGGAGATTGTTGACACAAAGTCACTGTCAACCAAATATTGATAACATTGACTAAATAGTACTTGTAATAATTCAATTAGACACATGACGACTACATCCAGCTCAAGTCAGACGACAGCTCAGTTTTGCAATTTCAAGTCATTGTTGAGTCTGTAATTTTATATTTATTGAGTCTAGACTGGTGTAAGCTGAGTCGTGCTGAGCTCTTGAGACTTGCCCTATAACCTACCCAAAATCCATAAAGCTCCACACATCCAAAATAAGCCCATTGGACCCTAAGACCTATTCTGTGCTCTGGAGACAGAGTTCGGGCCGAACTCTGCCTCCACACAGAGTTCGGGCCGAACTCTGTCCCCTAAAAATCAGTACCCTAATTTTTAGGGTTGGCTGGTTGCTAGTTGTCCAACGGCCAAATTTTTGAAAAATCCTACCAGAATTCTGGCCGAATTCTGCCTGCCAATACCCTATAAATAGGCCAAGAATTCTCTCATTTTAATCATCCAATCTTCTCTCTAAAGTTCAATATAAGCCATACCCTTCTTCATCTACTAGCCACAAACTTCCTAAGTCTCGAGTGCTCAGTATCTCTCAGTTAGGAGTCTTGTGCAAGAGTTCAAGAAGTCGCTTGGAAAACTCCAAGCATCGCCACTGCGATCCTTTGTAAGAAGTTGACGTGCTCTTCTGAAGAAAAGGCACGGGGTGTAACTACTATTTCACAAATAGTAGATTTAATCCTGAGCTAGAGTTCTCAGGCCTGGACTAGTCCTCCACGAGGGAAACCAGGTTAAAATCGACTGTGTTTGCGTATGCTTTCTTGCTCCTTATTTATTTCCACATTTACACTGATTAATTTTAGCTTGTGAAAGAGTTTAATTTTTAATTGGCTATTATCGCTATAAACTCTATTCACCCCCCTTAGAGTTGCCATCTGTTCTTCAAAGAAGACCGTGTCCGACCTCTTAGTTGTGTCTCCCTTTCCGATCGGTTTCATTATATTCAGGTAATCTCCTATTTTCTTTAATATGGAAGAATGTTTGTGTCATGTGTGGATTAATGGGAAGTATTGGGCCAGGGACTATAGTAGAAATGCAGTGAGTCAGGTCGTTACGTCCAGCAATGCTTCGTGTTGGTGTCGTGTACAGGGATTGGTAGGATTGGGAGTTAGCAAGTGCAGGACTTTTCATTTTGAGTTAGAATCGATTTGGTTGTATAATTTCTATTGTTTCCATTCGATTTGTATAATTCTATTTTTACGAATTGATTGTATAATTCTTTTGCCATTTTGTTTATGTAATTTTTCTTCTAAATTTGTGACTTGCAATCTGGGAAGTAGTAGCTATTAGGATCAAACTTATGCTTTGGGCTTGGTTGTTATGGAGATGAGGTTAGGGAATGAAGTGATCTGTAGGTGGTCTACTTAGCAGTATGCATACTGAACTTTTGGTTTGAATGCTATTATCTTAAAACTAAGCTTTCCTGTCAATTTTTGGGTTAGAGGAGCCAATGATGAGTTTAACTAACGTCTTACTTATACTGAACCTTGCTTTAGTATACATTTTGAAATAGTTAGTGAAGTTGCAAGAGCAATAAGCTGTGCCTTGTATCAGTATTCACTAATAGTTGGAGTAGAGTATTTGATGGAGGGTATTTTAAAATCATCTCTTATTAAATTTAATTAGAGTCTACCCAGATAATTGAAGCAGGTATCATAGTATATTTTAAGACTCCATATTTAAGTATTATAGCTAGCAGGTTTTGTTTAAATTGAGTAGTGTTGTTCCATATACAAGGAATAAGAATAGGTTGAGGCTAGTAGTAAACTTAAAGGTAGTATTGGTCGTTTAGAATTTAATCAAATTATGTTAACAGGAGGACCTAGAGATTATCAACCTTCCACTCTCGATCTTTTCGAGCGAGGAAAGTACATTCTTTGGTTTATTTATTTACTTCATGTCTTGTACTTTCAACTTGGACACGATGTTACACGATATAGACTTGTGCCTTATTCATGTTTCATGTACTTTACTTGTGCCTGGGGAGGGGAAATACTACAGATGTGTGACCAAACCCAAAACAAATTCATGTGAATAGCTCAGGCCTCGCATCGTGCACGCGGGACCTAAGTCGTACCATTATTCATGTACCCTGTACCCTATTCTACCTAAGCCGGTCACACATTCTGGATGTATTTTGATATATTGCACATGTCAGGTCCTTGTGTATTTTCATGTTCATGTTTCATTCATGTTCCTTGTACTTCCTGTATTTACTTTTCAGCTTTCTTGTTCTTATTTCCTGTACTTTATATTCTCATGTGCCCTGTGCTCATTTCCATCTTATGATGTACTTGTTCATTACCTTATATGTTCTTTGCTCTGCACCTGACTGGATATGTTATAGGTGTACTTGAGGATATACTTTGCTCTGCTCCTGACTGGATATGTTAAAGGTGTACTTGAGGATATCGTTCCACCTTATGGGCTAGAGCCAGGATCTTAGCTAAGCAGGATAGAGCCATGACTTAGTTAGAGGTTACAGGTTTAGATTTGTTATCTTTACTTCTAGATATTGTATATTGAGATTTCATAGTTGTATTTTATTCTTGTTACCAGATTTGTCTTCGGTACTTTTATGTATAAATTGTACTAATGACTAGTGATGTAGTGATTCTACGGGACGGTTAGATGTTGTGATGTTTACTTTCACGTTTATTCTTGGAATTTTTCCTTAGATGTTTACAACTTACTACGTTGAGTCTTCCAATGTAGGCTGGGCGTGTCCGACTCGTATCCGAATATTCGGGAGCGGGTCGTGACACTTCTTCTTTTCTGATTCTAATTCCTCCTTAAGTTCAGCATTTTCTTGAGTGCTTTTCTCAATGCATTCAAGTGCCTCATGCAATCTGAGCTCAAGTGTGGAAATATCTGTACAGTTATCAGAAATAGAAGTATTTCTAGCATCATTCAATAAACAAGTATGCTTTTCATTCTCACGCTTATAGGATAGAATATCCTTTCTAGCTTGCTTATACTTATCTAGTACTTTCTTGTGTTCTTCCAATAGATCACTGAAAGCATCAGATAATTAATCATAAGAAAATTCACTCTCTTCATAAAGAGGATTATTTTGTACCTCGTTAGATAATGCCATTGCGCATATATTTGCAGCTAGACGAGGTCTCGTTTTTTTCGAATCGCTTGCTTCACTTCCATACCATATGCTCATGGTAGCATACTTGTGAGACGATGATCTTCCTTCCTTTGGTCGTTCGTAGTCATTCTCCTCTTTAGTAGTAGTAGGGCAATACTCTATTATGTGGCCTGATCTTTTGCAGTTGTGGCATATAATCTCTTATTCATATGAGGGATTGTGTTGTACCTTAAATCTTGATGCTATCATGCACACATTTGTATCATTATGCAGACTATTCTTCTCTCTGGAGTCGCTAGCTTTGCTTTCGTATCTGCACACATAAGTAGCTTCAAGAAGTTTCCAAATTTTATGAGATGTTGTGAAAGTAGTAATATGATTGAATACATTTATATCTACAGCACAATAAAAAGCATTGCTTTTGCATCAAGGCTAGCTAACTTCTTCTCTTCCTCCGTGTAACTATAATAAGGCTTGTTAGTAATAGAGGAAGTGAGAATAGAGGTGATAGTAGGCTTTTTGTAGCCATTGTTAACAATTGACTAGAGGTCAAAGTCTAGTGACTTTAAATAATAGCTTATTCGTGTTTTCCAGTATGTGTAATTGGTACTATCAAACAATGGAGGTCTGTTTGTGGCTTGGCCTTCACTTGTGAATTTCACATTTGCCATATGTGATATAGTGATCTATTTAACAGCGGTATTAATGAAAACTATAATAACAATGTTACCTCGCTTTACCTATATAACCCGCTCTGATACTAATTGTCAGAATGAGATGTAAAGTGCTATACTCTGGGGGGGGGGAGGGGGTGAATAGAGTAGGCAACAAAAAATTAGTTATTTAAAAATCGTTAGCAACAATATCACAGAATATATATCACAGATATGTAAATGTAAAAGTAGAAAGCAGAGAGCAAACACAAACACAAGGATGCATACTGGTTTTTCTCTTGTCAGGACTAGTCCAATTGGAAGAACTTCAGCTTTCAGTTGAGATCCACTATAGAAAAATGATGCAAGTTTTCATGCGAAGTTCTTACA